>CAJNSZ010000051.1:0-181855 GCA_905329745.1 Rotaria sp. Silwood2
AAATAGCATAGAAAAATAGAGCATTCTTTTCTCTATCAGGCTTATATAGAAAGAAAGATTTTTAAAGCTTACTATATGGCTAAGTAACGCCGTGATCAGAACTTTTGGTACACCCTAAGTAGATTTCTAGAAAAAAAAGGTCAACAAATATTGGTTTTATATTTATTGACTCGAATTGTTTTACCCATGAAACTCAATTCAACATCACCAAAGATCAAGATCTGAAGAATTAGATGTGATGTTTTTCTAATTGCAACTGACTGATCTATGGTGTTTCTCTGAGAATATGATTATAGGAAAGATCAATCCGAGAATTGTGTGACAATAAACAGAAATCAATTCTTCGTTTCGCTTACCCTCGAGAAATCATGTAAAACGAATCCTATGATGAGAAACTGTACCGTATCATACAGAGTTTCGAAACCACTGCATTCATCGATTTGAGCACTGACTGCAAGTGTTTGAAGAATTACACGTAAACTATTCAAATATTGTTCTTCTATACAATGTAGGTAGTTTATAACTGAAATCGAAATAGGCAGTGATAATCATGTGATGCATAGATTTCAGTTTCGAAGTATTCAGAAAAAGCGCAAAAGATTGCAATTAAAACGTTTTATATGTGACTTTTTAAAATCAAATTTCGTTGACAATTTTTTAAAATAACTAGAAATATTTTCCATTTTCTGCTATGCAATACATATAATTATTTTTGAAAATTTAGTCAATAACCTTCTCAACATTTCTACTCATCTATAACGTCTATACTGTTAATTATGAAAAGTATGTCGATATGTTGTGAACTGACTCTCTCTCTCTGGGAAAGCTTGTAGAACAATTCTTCATAAACTAAGGAAGACTGACTCTAAAAAATAGTAAAGAATTTGTTCTGGAGCTGACTTAGAAAGAAGGGAGATTCGTTTAGTAATAGAAATAGATTCCTTACCTATTTCTATCCTCTCAATAACGAAAAATAGGAAGTGATTAAGGTATACTTTTGTGAATAAAATATGCCTTTTACAGTCTAATGAAATCTAAATATTACTCATTATTGACATATTCTGCAAAAAGCAAATCGATGTATTATTTATGCAACTATTTTACTTTTTTTTTCTTATGTGAATCATGCCGATACTTTCAGTATTCAAGCAGTATTGTATGGAATATCAGAAAAACTGCAATGCATTTTTCTGCATCGATTATGCAAATGAATTTCCAATGTATGAAACGATTACTACCTCGTAATAATGGTTGAAAGCACTCAACTCTGGTCTTCGATATTATTTTTCCGATACACATTCATGGAGATAGTGGCACAGAATAATTTTCTTAAGTTGCACGACGAACGGCTGGGCATGAAGGTGATCAGGTAGAAGGAATGATTCAAGGCTGAGCAGAACTACAAACCAATTTGTACCGAGTTAGATGAGCGAGGAAAGACATATACAGTGTAGGTGACTCACGAAATTTTGTACAATTCAATGCAGAACCATAAAGAATGATCATTAGACAGAGTTACTTACCATATTCGATATATGATACTTATTGCATATCAAAAGCAATGACGTTTGGCGAAGAAAAAATCACAAAAATACTGAAGTAAATGTTTTCTTCAACAAATCTTTGGCCTAGTAGCGATAATTACTTACGCATGATCAATGCTTTTCAATACGTGTATTGAAACTTTGTTTTTTTTGCATAGGCATTGAATGAAAAAGATGAGGAACAATTTCAAAGTAATATGGCCCAACTGCAAAAACAAACTTTGATTCACTTGAACCTTTCAGCAATTATATATCTCATAATTACTTACTACATCAGTAGTCTTCAACTTGTTCGCTTCAGTTTTTTCACTAGTATGCGTTCTCGCAAAAATACCATTGTGTACTGCTTAGTATACTTATTTTCAGTACTCAAATCAGTAGTATGTTCCACTATGACATATTTTGTTATAAATTACGATTGTATATGCTGTTGAAGAGTACGAGTTTCAGAAGATATTTATGTCAAAAGCATTTGTATGCATTTTCAATATTAAATCAGTGAAGAACAAGAAACAAAAAGATAATATGTCTCTATCATGGTAAACATGTATCGTAGCATACTTCATGTTTCAACGTTTCTGCAGTTACTTGATAAGATAGATCTGATTGCATGAGCGAAAATGGCATTAAAAACTGTTAGAGAGAACTAATATTGTATTACAAAAAAGAACTAGTTATATCTGATTACTTGACATTTAATATGAATGTAACCACTGTTTTCCATGCTATCGAAATCATTGTTGTCACTAATTTTAGTCTTCAAGTAAATTAGCAATATTATCAACTAGACTCTACTTTTTGAGATTATTGTTCACTTTCTTTTTATGTGTCGCTCATTGTTACTCATATTCAAGCCCTGGGTCGTAAATTGTTTTTCTTTTCCTATTTTCTACGAATAAGAGTATTTTCTAATTAAGTGTATTTTTTAATATTTGATTACCATAAATTGACTTGTTAATATTGTAATACCAATGAAGCTTGTGTTCTAGAATTATGAATTAAAACTCGAAGAAAAATCTCGTAGAAGTGTGATAATTTCGACAATATTATCAAAACCATTATATGTAGTACTCATTTTATTTGTCGAGCCATTAAATTATCAAGTTTCTATTTTTGTACCTAGTATGATTAAGAATGCATATTCGAAATTCACTCTTCGGCACCTGACGAAAAACATGTATTGAAAACCACAGAAAACATGTCGATTCGATCGAACATAATTCCATGTTGGTGAAAAACTCTATTTAGTTCTTATAACTTGGCATATAGCTTAAGGACATATCCATCAAAATCACTTTATCTGTTAGCCCTGAAATTAATACGATTTTTTGTGATATTTATGACGATTACTGTATATTGTATGAATGAGAAAATCAAATTTTAAATTGTTAACAATTGATCTCACAAATTTCAAATGGCATTCATGACTAATCTTCTGCAATTAGAATAACGAACGATAAATCGTATATTTATAATTTAGTGAAGTTTGAAAACTTGATCAGATAGCAATGGTGATGGATTATGAATCATCAATTATTGCCTCGATAGAAAGTAAAAACATGTAGCTGTTATATGTCTAGAATCTACTGATCTCACTTGGCGAAATGTTACTCTTTAATATTCAACAGATAACGATAACATTCCAATAATTTAATGCTTCAGCCTGTCGATTAATCATTAGCGTACAACATTTGTATAATAAGAGATATGGAAGTCATATAATGACAGTAATACTTATTTATTGTTACTTTTAAAAAAAAACTATACACTATCCTTGAATCAATTCGAGTTTGAATAGTGCATAGACCTTAATAAATGGGAGAAAGAACGATCATGCTTTGCATTAAAAGTATTCGCATCTACGAAATAATGTTAGTCGATAAATATATACGTTTACAGATCTGCTTTTTCAAAATTAATCTTTTTAATTTCATTTGTAAGTTGATTGATCTTTAGTACTGTAAAAATCTTTATCATTTTCTTAACACGAATCAACTTACGGATAATACAAGTTTAACTGTTCCTCTTTATTTTTCTTTTCGTTTTATATCGTCTATCTTTGATCTTCAACAACCTTGGACATTAAAATGATTCTTTTTTCATACATAAGAATATCTACTAACTTAGCATACTTAATCTATTATGTTCATTATTATTTGTGTTTTCGAGAACTTTTCTACCAATCAAACTATTATTTTTCATGAGAATTATTGTGTTTATGAGACATGTAGAACAAAGAAAACTTCGACATTAATATATATTATTGCGATGAAATTTGCTATTCCGTTTAATATTGTAGCAATTATTTATTGTACATTGATCTATCGTTTTCGTCATCAGTCAACATATTGCGCAATAGCTAGCATGACAAGTGCTATTACAAAATCCATTGATACAAATGTTTTATGTTCGAAATATTGAATATGAAATGAAATTTATTCAAAAACATGTTTGTTGTATATTATGATCGAACACTATATGATCGTTGTTTTGTGATATGTAACTGACGAATAACATCTACCAGAAACCTCCTATCTATGAATTATTAATTCAATATTAGTTTGCGCTACAATAATGATGGTTGTCTCTTGATTAATTTCAGCAGCCAGATGAAGAAAAGATATTATAGAATAGATAATGAATGACTAGATTATAATATGATCTGCAAATTAAAAAAACAATTCGTATAGTTCTCTAATAAAGATCTAAAATATAAAAACGTTAATCATAGAATAGAATAATATGAGTTGCCTGTGAGATTTGTTAAAAATCGTTTTACACCTATAAGAAATAGCAAGACTGGTGAGAATATATTGTCATTGTAAATGAAGTTGTATTATCAGTTCAAATGATGTTTGCTTTAATCAAATATTTTCATCGTTTAAGTAAAAATAGAAAAGCATCGTAGTATGACAAGCCATGTGCGAATCTTGCTGATTTCGGATAGAACATTCATCGAGAGAAGATTTACGATAAATATATTTTGATGGTGTTGTATTTTCTATAAATCATAATTCATAAGTACATGTCCTTTCTTTAGAAATTATTCATTCGTAATGAGAAACTGAGATCAATTAAGTTTTATGGTTTTTGTCACTTTCTGACTGTGCATCCCAGAATGCTCAAACGAGTTCCATTGTAGTTAATTGCTTTTTATTATTGTTTGACAGAGCATGTGAAGTTGTAGTGCTTGTTTTTTTGAATTAATCTTTTTTATTATCATATAGCAAAAAGCATCAGTATAAATAGATGATTATTTTCGAGAGTTTTTAGAGATATTGAACTTATCATTTTTTTCCTCTGCATAAAAAGTAAGGATTTTAAAAAGAGACACTCCAGTCTAACGTACTCTTTCAAATAAAAACAATTAAATCTATAGGAGGAATAACAGAAAATTTTGAATTACCAAATGAGCTATATTTTTACCCTGCTTGTTGAATATATTCTGAAAACATTATGATGTCGAGCTGAAAATTTTAGTATAGCCTCTCCACACTATAATATGCGATTTGAATGTCTTTGACTGAAACTTGATTGTTGAGAAGAGATGAAGGGCTAAAATATGCAATCCATTCTTTTTTAATTTCTTTAACAGAATGCTAAGAATATTCTTGTTTGCGATAAACATCAATTCTATTAGTTATTTTAAATACATTATTTGTTCTTTTTTATTAAAGAAGAAAAGAAATGATTATAAAAAAAATTTTTTATTTATTTTGTATCTATTGGAATTCCCATTTGTTGTGGATCATCAGATCGAGAATTACTTTCTGCAGTATAAGGAGTAATTTCTTCTGATTCATATGTTCCATCATCTAATTGAAGAACAAATTCTAATTGAAATGGTGTTTGTGGTCGAGCTTCTTTGGTTGTAATACCATATTCATGTAAATGTTTACTATCAATATCAAGTATTTGGCCTTTGCATGTTAAACGTATTATTTCAGGACTTATTTTAAGTATATTTGCAATGATTTGTTTTAATTCTACTAATGTTGTTGTTTCAGCAACATCAGTAAATATTGTTTGCTTACCACGACGTATTTGTAAATAACAATCACAATATGTATTAGCAGTTGATGGTAATGGTTGCATCTAGAATGTATCTAATAGCAAATGTTTTCCTACATGAAAAAGAAAACGGTTTTATCTTTATCTTATGTTTTAAAACATCAATATGGAAGGGAAATAATTTTATCTGGTATAATCACATATGAAAGTCAAATGGGAAAAGAAAAAGTTTTTTTTCTTTCTAATGGAATGATCAAATCTAGCGTTGTTGTTGACGTCTAATTTGCTCAATTTCTTGTTCAATTCGTCGTTTTTCAGCTTCAAGTGCAGCAAGACGTTGTTGAGGTGTACCTTGTTTAGTTGCTTGACTACCTGAAGGATGTTCAGTTCGATACTTAGCAATTTGTTCAGCATCCTACATACGAATATGTTCTGCATACTATTTTTCATTTTAATTATCTCTTACATGACGACGAGCCCAACGTGCTTCTTCAGCATGTTCTCTCTTACTGAATGCATCATTACCTGAACTGTAAAAAGAAAACGTACATATGCTCGATGAAAAATTAATTATAACGTTTAAGAAACATACGCAACAGAACCAGCTTCAGCATCGTTACCTGTTTCAGCACTGGAACGATAAAAAAACTTAAAATAAGGATTAGTTCTAATTTTTCTATTACCGAACAAAAGTTAATGTCGGACGAATAATACGTTGAGCAAGAGCTCGATTTGATGAATTAATAATACGTAACATGATATGTATGTAAATCTAAAATTTAACATAAAAACTAAAACATAAATATTGTCGAAAAATTTAAAACAAACTAATACAACTAATTTTTGTTTTAAACTAAAAATATAAAGATTTGCATGTGTATAAATGTTGCTGCTCTACTTATATGTTTGTTTCTAGGGGGATCCATGTATTATTTGTTAACACATAGCAAGAAGTTCATGGAATCACCATCAGTAATTGTTCTCAAGCGACATCTATTTATTATAAAGAAACGCGACTAGACAAAATCGAATATTAATAAAAGTATCGATGTGAATGTATTATGAGAAACAATCAAAGATAACAAAATTTTAATCAACAGAAATTAATGAACGTAATAATAACAATAGTCCGCCAAATACCATCATCTTTTCCTTAACTATCACATCTATAAGAGCCCAAAATTAACATCAAACAGATTTAATTATAAGCAGATAGCAATTTTTTAAATATCGTACAATGCGTATAACATGTTATAACCAGTTATCGGTCATTTATACATGGGAAGGGCTTGAACTCAAGAGTAGTAGAACAAAAAACTGAGTCTACTATTGAAAAGAGCATGATTGATAGTGTGTGAAATGGAAGTGTATCTATTGTTGAGTGTTTCAAATACGCGAAATCTTTCTTCGAATAGCAAACTTGAAATTTTATGTAAAACATGGCAATGAAATACATCTTTAAATAAATATAAAACACTACAAAAAAAGATTTTTCAATTATGCTTAAAGGAATCCAGAAGTAGTGACGCAGGTATTTTGATTCCTTATTAAAAGTTTAAAGAAACTTACTCCCTATATCGTTTGATAATAAAAACAATACTCTGTTTTTTTATAGTATTTTATCATTCTTCAACTAATATCATAATGATAAAGCTTCAATAATACCTATTTGTTTATGATGTGTGACAAGTAAATTAGCTCATTTTATTTTTCCCATGTATTCTCTTCTAATTTTTTGTCTCGTTCCTTTCAACGGCCTACTCATCAACATATATATGTAAATATATAAAGACACATATCTTATTTGTTTTGCTGCATCACTAGTTTATTAGCATGCTTTCAAGAAAGTTAAAAACATAAAGTTCGGTCAAATTTTGGCCCTGTTCATCTCTATTTTAGATGAATAAGCAAAATTTTCGCTTGTACATTAAAAAGTGTAGTGCACTGAATATTCAAGCAAGAATTATTCATAGTGAATAATGTTCTGTTGGTAGTGACGAAAATCTGTTTCTGAGAATAGTTAAAAAATGATCTAAGTGACTTTTTACAAAATAAATAAGAAGTCGAAGAAAGCTATGTATTAGCAGAGACTAGAAAAAAAGAATAAAGAGAAAATCAAGAAGAGATCAACCAATTTAATTGTCACACATCATAAATATACAGGTCTTATTGAAATTTTATTATTATGATATTAATTGAACAATGATCAAATATCATAGAGAAATAGAACAATTGTTTTTACTATCAAAGTAAATGGTTTGATTCTGCTTTTACTTGCAATCTACAGTATGTCTTTTGATGATTCATCGTGTGTTGTCTGATGTCAATCTAATCAACTTGATTCAATAAGCTTGGCCACTGCTTCGTCTTATATAAAAGAAGAATTTGAACCGATTCCAGTCTTTACCAGCTGTCAATTATCTTTTCAGTCGTATGCATTTACATCAAGTTCTAGTATACGAGTATTCGACACACATAGCTTCCCTTCAACCACACCCACAACATAAAGATTCATTACGAATTATTTTTCGAATGGCGTCTACTGATGAAGCTCGGTAGATTAGAAACATGTATCCGGGAAGGCATATTCTCAAAACCACAGGCATGTACACGGAGATCCCACACTCGTGAGAATTTCAATTAATATATTTTATGACCCTTTGCGCAGCTCGTCTAAGACTCTATCAATTATACTCACCTTTTCTATAGGTGCACAAAAATGCTTGCGGAGAAGAGCCTAAAGATAACAACTGTAATTGTATAGTTACCTTTATTTTTCTTTTGTGAAGAATGCATAATCTTTTGGATTTCTCTCACATTGTTCCCTCATCAGTGCGCTTACAGGAAGAAAAATGAAACCCTAAAGGGATAAGAAAAAAGTGCGTATATGAAAGCCATCGAAACAAAAGCACCAATAAACTGATAAAACAGTCCATAAAAGGAGACGACTCTTACTGCATCTTCAGCAGTTATTCATTTCCCCAACATTTTAACTCAAGGACTACAAAATCTGATCGAAAGTTCTACAATAGGTAGGAAGTTCTTCACAAGAGAGAAAATTATGCAGCTGCTCTGCTCGTTCAAACTATCATCTACGTGTCACATCATCAACTGTACGTGTCTACTTAAATCTTTCAAAGGTCTTTCGATCGTTTACTCACAAACCTGTTTGATATTTTAAGTGACGAAATGTTTCTATTGCTGTCCATATTTTGTAGAAACCCTTTGCTTCAATTCACCAACACCTCCTAGATATTTTACTGCGAATTCTGTTGATACTGTAGAAAGCAACCTCTATCGACTAATGCGATGGAGTATAGCGGATTATTTTCTTGAAACTGTGGAAATTGTTTGTCTGCATGACTGAAAAAATGTTTACGCCTTTCAAAATGCTATCGTTTGCTAGACTTTATATTTGCATTTTTAAAAATCATTTCCTATATTACTCGAAACGATCTCAGTATATTAGTTGGAATCGTTCGACAAGTCAAAGTTCCTATTGAATGCGAGTATTTCGCCTTCCTTTGTTCGAAATTAGAGACGACATTTTACCTTTAAAAACATTTTTATAAAGTAGTTAAAGTTAAGATATGCCTTTAAACAGTGTAGGTCTGGGAGTGAACCATGTCTTTTTCCACACCCACATCCTCTCTGCAAGAAAAAATATCTTGGTGAACTGAACAGTCATATAAAAAGACGAAATATCAATAATGCTTGCATTGTCAATCTCACTTATTTGTTGTAGTGGCAAGTGTTATTAAGTGATTGGGGGATGCTAACTTTTCCTTTGTTGTTATGTATTCTACTACTCTAGGCTCTGCTCCAGTTATCTAGGCTTTCTTTGAAGGTGGAACTGTAGGAGAAGCGAATTTGCGGATATCTATAGGTGGTGGCTTCATCCACACCAAGTCAGAAGCTTTGATGAGCAAGGTCAACCTTGTGTCTATTACAATTTATCAGCACGACGGATGTCCTTTTCTGTATAAATTTGTTGTTATGACCTTCACTTATAAATGCTTTCGTCAAATGATACTATACTAAGTTTTCAGTTTCTGCAATGGATATAACACGTGAATTCGGGTTTGAATGGAACCTGACGTTTACGCTAGAACTCTACGCGAGGCAAATGAAATGGTGATAAATAGGTTGCTGAATTATGTTGACAAACTTAGAGCGGAGGAGATGCCGACCAAAGCACATGCCTTTACCCGCAAAAAACTAAGAAGCTCTCGAATGAGCGGCAATTTTCATGGAAATAACAAAGACAAGTTCGCTCAGGTCGATGAATGTTTCAGTAGACAAAACGGCAGCAGACAAGAGTAGAAGCTAGATTTTAGGATTGACGCCGACATTACTCCAGCAAGCAGTGTCCAGGCACCTCATATGGGTTATACAATTGCATTGAATCCAGTTCGAGGAAACAAGTTTAGGCATAATGGTCATATTAACTTGGATCAAGGTATTCTGAGCTATGGTAGGTCAAAGGGACAGGAATCTCTGATTGAAAAACTAAGGGAAAATGATCATCGAAACTTTGAACACGGAGGTTTTGCAAACTGGCAATGTACTGGTTACAAGTGGTGGAGATAAAAATTTCAAGTTCGAAAGAAAGTCCACCAATTTCTCTATTCCTATTATATGCTTGAAAAAAAAACTTTTCTCTTGCATTTTATCCATTTATAGGCATCATTAATAATTTTCTCTTAATATTTACCCTTATTTAATAAGTTATGTCGCTTCTTTCTTTTATTTTCCTACGAATAGTGTGCAGGTTTGAGTGTCGGTGTGAATGCTGATGTTCTCTAAATTCATACTCAGATCCACATTCACAATTCTGTATGTCAAAAGGAGATGAAAAATTTTGTTTGAACTTGCATTTCACAATAATTAGCTATGATAGAGTTCAGATGTTAATCTTCTGAGCTGTTACACATCTTGCTGGGAAAAGAGATTGCTACTCATAAGGCATCGAGGAAGATTCGATAACATCACGAATAAGAAAAAAGACTGTATCCGTATTGCAGTCCCCTTATGTTCATTCATCCTTGTCCAACCAGTAAATGGATTTCATCATAAGTTAAGCTTTCTGAAGCTTCAAAGTGTTGTACAGAACTTTAAAAAAATCGCTTATTATGAGTTTGAAAAAGAATCTAACCGATGTATCTTCTTAGTGTGGAGGAGTGGAACAAAGGTTCGAAGTTCTTATTCTGATCATTCCAGAACGAGAGTTCGTCTGCAATAATATTTTCGTTTTGATCAATCTAGAATTTGCTTGATAGCCCAAAACAAAGAGTCACGTCCTCTTTTACCAAGACCTGAGACATCTCAGAAAATAAATAGCTGAACTTCATTAGAGCCGATGATTGCAAATCGCGAATTCGAAAAAACCTTCATCTCATTTTTCTATGTGAAGGTATGAGTATGGATGCCGACGTTAGAAAAGATAAAACCAACACCCACATCACAACTCTTTTTTGGAAATACTCCATTCATTCGTGAAGTTGAAACTGAATGCTGCAGATCCTAAGTTTATTCTTTAACAAGGACACTTTGTGCACCCTTTTAAAATGCGATAGGAACATTGGTTAATGTAAATACTTTTTCTTTGCTTTCTTTCGCGTAAAAATCGATACGTTTGCAGAAGAGACAATTTAATTGTTGCTTTTATTTGTGATGAAAAGAGATCGATATGACAATGTAGAATTGGTAGTTTGTTGACCCTCAGCACTAGATTTTTTCAATCTGATAACATAAAGTCAATACTCAGATAAAGTGGCATCGAATTAACAAATTTTGATAAGGATACCACAATAGTTCTGAAGGTATGGGTGTAGATCGGTGTGTGCATAGAAAGTAGAACATTCCAAGACAAACGAGCTTATTTTAGTTTTGTCAGAATGTCATCAAGTGGATTCTCAAAATATATTATATCATATATATAAATAATTTTTATAGAAGACTATACAATACATTTGACGGTGTAGGTGTATTTGAAATGAAAAAGCTTGTTTGCGCAGCCACTTTGGGACTAAAGTGTGGAGCTCACATATTTTCTATAGTCTCACCAGAATAATACAAAGTATGTGAAGTGAAAAAAGTAAGTTCCTCTCTTATTTATTTCTCCATTTCGGACAGAATTTTCTTTTACAGGCATCTTACTTTCTGTTTGTATCTTTGCTATTCGCTCGTTATTTTTCTTAATTTAAGATTGTTGTCATTATAAGCATTGAATTAAATGGACAATAAGACTGTGGTAAATATCCATTCTATCTACAGCAGCAGATCTTAAAGCATTATTATATATCTCGATCAAGTCACAAAAAGTTGACATGGATTATTTTCTTAAATTATAACTTGATCAATTCATCATTTGTACATTGATGAAATGACAACTGTGGTAAATCAATACCTCACTCCTCATTGTTGTTAATATTTTGAATATGAATTTTTATCTGCATAAAAAATCAAAAACTGCACTGTTTAAGACATTCATACACGTGTTCAAATCATTCGAATTTTAACGAAAACTTTAAAATATTTTAGACATCTGGGAAAAAAATCTGATGCTGATTATTCTCGAATACTGAAATCTAAAATAGGAAGCAGATATGTGAGGGGAGGATGAACGGCTAAACCTCGACTTACAACTTACACTTATTATTTTTCTTCGAAAATATATATGAATTTCACAAAAGTGTGTGACGAAGACAATCGCAATGTGCTATTTAAACACATTCAAAGCCATAGCATTGTACCAAGTGTAGTTCTTTGTTTCAGAATATTCATCGAGCACTGTAGAGAACGTACGAAAAAAATCTTTCGCGAGTCTCAATGGTTAATTATGACGTTTCACTTTGAAATTGATGCGTTGCCCTTTGCTACTTGTGTACATCTCAATAATAGACTTGGAAGAAATAATAATTACTCACTCACTGCAGTTATGATGCTTATTGTTAACTTGCGACATGCAATAATGCAGTGCTTGTTCTGTGTGTTTTCGTTTTGAGATTATATAATCATTACTTGATAACAGATATTTTGCTAGTTTCCTATGATCTTCTCATATCACATGCCTTATCCTCCACATAAAAATAGTTTACATTTATGAAAGAGCAAACAAGGTAGTGCAGAAGAACGCTGCCAAATAACCTTTCGTGCAAGTTTCCTCTTCCATTGAAAGTAATTACTTATCCGAATCTTGAATTCCTGATTGAATTATTAATAAGATTTAATCAGTTCGTTCCACGAATTTGACCAGACATTCTCTTGTGTTTGGTTGAAAACTCTATTTAAACTTGAAGCAAATGCAAGCAAACATCTTTTCACTTTTGGTCTAATAATTTTGCACAAAATCACGTATACTAATATTAATCCATTGATACTGAAACTCGTTAAAACTCATCCACTCTTAATAATTTTCTCATACTGTATTTTGTTAGCAGAACAAAATATACAAAAGTCATTGCATGCATACAAGTGTGTGTGTGTGTGAAGCTTTGGAAAGTGAAGATGTTGTGACATGTCATCATTGTTTTTCAGGTAAGTTCTGCAATTCTGCTAAACACTCCTTCTTAATTATGCCATGTTGTGCATACAATTTACCGAAAGTACGAAGCAACAATAAGTGTGCTAAACTTGTCTGTCCTATGAAGCATAAAAAAGACTTATGTTTGTCTTCTTAGAAAAATATGCATATGATTCGATGAACATATATTCAAATGGTTTATTATAATCTTGAATTTATGTATCTCAATCATCGGTTGAATAAAAACAGCGCCTACAGCTAAAAATAAAGGAAGTGCTCGTACACGTCTTTAATCGCTTATCAACGTCATCATAAAACACATAATACATACTGACCCATTTTTTATTTTCTATTCAATGCTCATTCAAAAGTATTTTTGCTTCGTTTGCTGTTAGATGCAAAAACGAGATTTCAGTCTCTGAAATTTCTAATCTGACTAATTTAGTTACAAACCACTGAGTTCCATATCTATAGTTTCGGACTATTGTTATAGGTCAGTGTATTGTCTTATTCATAATCTTACTGCAGCTAATCAACAGAAAGTAACAATAAATCATCTGACACTGACATGACAAAATCGAACTTATCAATTGGTAATCTCGTCTACTTTATGGAAGTTACTTATGTAGCTTCAGAAAAAGGATAAATTCTACTAAAAAAAAAACTTTTACTCTTGTATTTTGTCTTAAAACTGCTTTCATTCTTAATTAAAATCGAAAATCGTCAAAATCCAAACAATAAAAAAGATAGTATTAACGCTTAATAAAGGTAGTTGACGCAGACTATCGATAATCTTTTCATAGAGAAAAAACACAAAATACGATATCTAAGATATTTATAGATTATATCAAAACATTCTAAGAAAATAGAAAAGAAACATAATTTATCACACTATAAATTTGTGAATATTCCGATAAATATTTTTCGCAATGAACTGCGCGCAGAAAACATTTTCATTAGTTACTATATACTTAATTTCATTAGTTTTCCTAATTTTATTTTTTTTTGCAATAACAAAATTTATTGTCTTTTGATAAATTCCCATAATTGGATTAACAATAGCTGAACAAACATCGTAAAAGGTAATTGTTTATTCTATTTCCCAAAATAATACCAACAAATAGACTATTAACCTAAAATTAATGGGAAATTTATGCTTAACTGACAATAAATAAACATTTTATCTTTTAAAAGACATTTTCATTTAAAATCATATTGGAATTCTATAAACAACAATAATTCATTTACTTGCAATGTCACAATGAAAAAAAGTCTATTTCTATGAGCGTTAGGTTTTCTTTCCTTTCGATCAAAGTGACCTCATTGAATTCAAATAATCAACTTAATTTACTTATGACATGTCTCAACAATATTGTCAAAATTGACCCTATTGTGGTGTGTTAAACATACCGAATAAATAAATATTCTAAGTTATAAGGATAAAATATCGATGCATTTTTGTCTCCTGTTTTCGAATGATGTATTATAAAGCGATTCTTTCACTTATTTCGATATCCATCATAGATTGTATGTGTTAGCATCCACGACCAGTCTAGAATTGACTAACATATTACATTAAAGCAAAAGTTAACCATGATACATGAAATTTTATTTTCAACAAAATATTATATCTAATATCATAAATAAATAGCACAACAAAACATCAATGAAGGATGTAGATGTGAATGTACTTGTTCTTTCTACTTGACTGTCACATCTAAATTCGAGATTTAAATTAACTTTTTTTACTTTTCTGAAATTTGTTTTGGCCCGAGCGATGATGCAATTTTATTCACTATATAAACATCTTCTTTTTATTAAGCAACAAAAAGTATCAGAAACAATTCATAAAATGAAGAAATCAATGATCTTGGTAATGTTTATATGTTTAATACAAATTGAATGGACTATTGCTTTGATAACGAATTCAGGTGATTAATAATAATTTGTATTTACCTATCTAATATTTTTGGTTTATATGATAGTTTTTCGAAATAATTCATTAACGAATTGTTCTCAATATACAGATGATTATGAAGTTCTTGTATCATTTCCATTTCATGTTGCTCTTAATCCATTATCACAAATATTCAAAAATACAAATGGTTTAATGGATGCTAATGAACATATATATTATCTAAATATTATTAATCAAAAATATGTTCCATTGACAGTTTATTGTTTGAAATATTTACAAAAATTATATATTCGAAAGACGAGTTTTTATAATACTGATTATCAACTTCCAATTGAGATTATTCATCTTGCATCAACGCTCACTACTTTAGGTATTTATGATACTAGAATTACTCATTTACCAGAACAAATCAGTAAATTAAAGCATTTACAATCATTAGAATTGGTTAATACTAATTTAATAGCTCTTCCGAATGGTATTGGTAATTTATCTTCATTAACTTTGCTCTATTTACCTAATAATAAACTAACTTCATTACCTAAAACTATCAAAAATATTCGATTATTATCACAAATTGTATTAAAAAATAATCCATATCTTCGTTCAATACAATCAATAAATGGTTTGTCAAATCTTCGAGTTTTACAAACAGATAATTGTCCAATTGAACGTCTTCCACTTCATTTACCACAATTAACTGATTTACATATGTCTAAAAATAATCTTTCACATCTAATTGGTATTCGAACATTAGGATATAAAACAAATAATAGTAAATATTTTTATTTTACTAATAACCGTATTCAATCAATTCCACCTCAAATTAAACATGTTAATAATCTTTATTTTCTCAATCTTGATTACAATCATTTAATTAGTTTACCTTTAGATATATTCAGCATAACTACACTTCATTATTTATATATTCGAAATAATGATTTTAGTGTTACTGAATTAAAAGCAATTGTTGATAAATTTAATGCTACACATCCATATATGAATCTATATTATTTAAATAAAAAAAACTTCAATAGTAAAAAACATGATTAATTGAAGTGCCTCATTCATATATCTATATATAGTTGCTCCCGATATGTTTTTTTTTAAATAAAATTTTTTTTTCTGTCGAAAAAGTACTGCAGACTTTTGAATATCGAAATGTAAAATACATTCATTTAACAAGGAAATATTTAATAACTATTTCAAATTCAAGTAAAAGAATTCAACTAATTCTCTCTCCCAGAATAAAAAATCGTGACCTTCTGTTATGGAAATTTACATCGCTCTTTCAATTGCAGCTTTCTCTTACGGGCGAGCTCTTTGTTTATATTTATTATTATTACAGATATATTGTACTTTTATGGATTTTTTTTTCTTCTAAATAAATGCCGTAGTCTTCATCAGAAACACTAAAAAGCTAATTTGCAAATTTCAACTTGAAAGTTTATATAGAGACAGGCCTTAATGAAAATAGTTTTTTTTTTTGCAAATGTTTCAGATCTTGTCGTTATTCCTATACAAAGATATAAATATGATAATAGCGTGTCTTCTGCATCATTGAAATAAACCAGCAGATGTTCTGTTTTTATTTCAGGATAGAAGCAAAATTAAACGATTGAAAGCTTTCAAGATAAACTACTCTTGTTAAGACCTATTTTCCATGCAAAGTTTCATGTTGAAATTTTGAAAATAAGTTTTCTAATATTCCTGAGGATAACCTTGACATTCATTTGAAAAATATCGTATATTCATAGCAACAAACTAAGGACACGAACATTTTTTCAGGGTATTCTCATAACTCATTCGGGTCTTCATAATGCAAATAATGTCGACTTATAAGCGAATGGAACAGTTGAAGGACTTTCCTCATAAGATGATTATTTTATACTTGATGAGTCATCCATCGCATCAATACATAATGCAGTTGTATGTGGAGAGTCTTGTTTAACAGCTAAAAATAGCATTGTCAATGTTGTGGTTTTTTATCGTATCACATAAGAATCAAAGGTTGCATAGAATATTTGTTTTATTTTTATCTAAATGATGTTAGTGTATTTGATTGAAAATGTATCGATGTATTTCGATAATGACACTTAAGTCATATGAGTGCTTTTAGAATTGATTATGATGATGGCTGTTATAAAACACTTCAAAGATTATTCAAAAATATTAGTCTTCATTTCAATTTGTTGATTATCATTCTGAAATTTTCGAGAATAATTAAAAGAATATTAATTTTCTCATATTAGAGACATTCATTATAGATAAAACTAACATGAATGGATCTTTCGTAGTAGTTCAATGTAAATAAATGCTTCATATTTTGATCAGCTGATTTTAAAAAATTTGATATGATGATGTAACTGTTTCGTTTCTGTTACTACATTTCACTCACATTTGTTTCTTATACGATGTATCAGCATATATCATTTTTCGGTAATTTGAGATGACGAGACTCTGTTGCTCATTAGAAAGAAAAATCATTTTGTTCGATCAATTTCATTCATTTAATTAATCCTGAATTAGACAAGGAAACAAAAAAAGAAAACATACTTCTAAAAACCATTCATTTCATTTTATTTCTATAATATACATTAAAATGATAACTGGCCCAGCAATAACGATAACGACTCTAAATGAAACATCACCAGCAACTAAACGAACTTTATTTCGTATAGCATTATGTGTTGCTATGTTTGGTTCAGTTGCTGTTAGTACAATATTATTTTTACAAGGTGGATTAGTTCTTGGTCGTCTTCCATATTTTATTGATATTGGTCAACATTCACTTTATATTACATCAATACTTTTACTTATTTTTAGTCTTCTTTCAATATTAACATTTATTATTTTAGCCATTGGCTTAATTAAAGTAAAAAGAAATTTTGCTATTATAGCTGCTGGTTTATTAATTATATGTTCATTGGGTCTTATTACATTTAGTATTTGGTCATTTATTACACTCTCGAGTGAACAATTACCAAAATCAATTAATGATACATTAATTCACGAATTAGATCAAACACAATTTAATGTTATTAGTGGAAATAATATTACTGTTATTAATACATTTAAAATGTCCCGATTAGAAAAACAACATCAATGTTGTGGTTTTACTGATCCAATTGAAGATTATCAGAGTCGACAACCTTCTACATATCGATCAGCATCATTGAGTAGTGGAAATACTAAAGGACGAATAACATCAATTCAAAGAAATCCATCAACATCTACATCATCTTTACTATTACCAATAAGTTGTTGTAATGAAAAATATCGTTCAAGTGACAATAATTTATGTATTGATACTTATGGAAATAATACAAATCTATTAAATCGTTATAATACCGAAGGATGTTCTACTGTTATTATTCGAGCAAAATTTAAACATATTCAACAACAAGGTTTTATAACTATTGTAGCTTCTGCTTTATCTGTGATTAGTTGTATTGCATTAGCTGCTGTTATAAGATTATTAACAGAAGCCTCTCAAGTTGTACCATTACTAATAGCAGCATAAGAATTTATATTATTTAATGGACAGAACATTTTTTTTTATCGTTTTCTTTTTCATAATAATACTAAAATAAAAATCAATTTAAAAAAAATTCATTTCAAGATCAACATATTCCATTGCTTTTGATTGTTCAATAAATGAATGTAAACGTTTTTCAGTAACAGGTTGATAGAAATTATCAGAATTATCTTGCATATAAACACTAATAATAAAATAATTTAGAAGATTAAATTAACAAATAGGAGATCTCATCATACCGATAAAATGTCATTGAAGGTTGATCAATTGATGACCAACGTTCGATCACACGTTGATCAATATTTTCTATTTGATTAAATGGTATTTTACTAAAATATAATTGTTCGAAGGATTCAATTGAACTAGAATCTGATTGACGATCATTATTCGGATCTATATAAGAATAGAAAAAGAAACAAAAAAAAAATGTTTCTATGAATTTTGCTTTACAATAATATGAACAAAATCTTCACTTTTTCTTTTACAGCAACAAAAGAAAATTAATAATATAATTAACATTAAACCTGCAACACCAAAACCAATTGTCAATATCGATGAAATACTAAAATCTAATAATATATAATTATATATATATATATATTAAGAAGAAAAAACAATAATCGAAATTGATTTTATCTACCATGTGTAATAGATGATTGATCCATCTCTTAACGAAATGTAATTTCCTACTATTGATTTCACTTTTCTTTTCCATTTATTTCATATTAAGCTTTTATCTTTAATCTAATCGTGTTATGTGGTTTTTTCTTTCATCTTTTTTTTTTCCTATTCTATATCTATTCATGTTCTTACCTTTGTCTTATTATAGAACAAACATATATTTATTAATCTTTTGTGACTACGGTCAATTTGATCATCGAGTATTTATAAAATGTCAATGTGAAGGAAATGGAATTTTTTCTTTTTGTCGTGAAAAAAAAAATGAATTCGAGTCCGTAATTACAATTGAGCATTTCATATATATGAATTGCAATCTCTCAAGAGAGATAAAGAAACGGAACTTTTAGTCGATGGAAAAAACGACATATTCGCATGAAAATAAGATCAAAACGAATCATTCAACTCGAGAGCTATTATAGTCGTCTTTATTAAAGAAATGTTGATAGACCAAAAGACAAATGGTTCGTCTTGAAAGAAAAAAAATCATAAAAACAATACGCATATGCCCGATGACAATACAAAAACAGTAGTGAAGAAGCTGACTGACATCATCGCTCATCTACATTCTGTTTTCGTCGTTCTGTGTTGATGATTTTGTAGCAATGTAATACTAGTTTTTAGCTTGTGAATACTTCTTGCGGTGCATGAATGAATGCTAGTGCTTACACTCTGGCGAGAACACTTATAAATTCCCGGAAACCGAGATGAAAAGAAAAAAAAACGAGCGAGAAAAAAAAACTAGAAATAGCTTCTTTCCTTTTTTTAGTTGAACGTTTTTTCTTCCTTCTTGTTACATCGTGTGATGAAAATGATTGATAATATCTTCTTTTTCTTTTTTATGCCTCACAGGCATCAGCACTTATTATAAGATGAGCTAAATTACTGATACTTTTTTTAGATAAATCAAAAAAAAACGTCGAATGTGTGATCGACCTATACAAATAGCAGTTATAGGTGATAAAGCTGTTGGGAAAACATCTATTGTTCGTCAATGGTTATACAATGATTATGCTTCATCATATTCAACAACTCGTTTAGCTACATATCATTTTACATCATTATTTAATGGTCAACGTTTATTTCATATACGTATAATTGATACTCCACGTTTCGATGATACAAATAATACAGATCCTCAACAAGAATGGGTACGAATGTATTGTTTTCGTCGTGCACATTTATTTTTATTAGTATTTGATATAAATCGTGAAGAAACATTTAGTTATATAAAAAATATTTATCGTGAAATAGTTCGTATTCGTTTTAATAATAATAATAATTTTTATTCTCAACAACAAACAGAAAATTTAGCTGATATTATTAATGGTGATGATGAACAATCTACAAGTCATTTACCTGTTATTGTTGTTGCAAATAAAGTTGATTTTATTTCAACTGATTTACGTTTTGCAAATATAACAATAACTAATTCACGTGATATACAACAATATGTTAAGAAAAATTTTAAAGCTAATACTATATTATGTTCAGCAAAATATCATTGGCATTTAGTTTTATTATTTAAAGAAGTTTGTCGTATGTTGGAGACAGTTGAAGATACTGTTGCTAAACAAGCCGCACAACAAGCTAGACGTAGACTTCAACAACATGGCAAACATTGCCATGTCATGTAGTTATTTTTCTTTTTCTTTTTTTTTTAATCTCAGAATATAAATTTCTATTTGATATATATATATATATGCACGCCTTATAATTTGTCATGGCTTCTAAATAAACTGAGATACGAGGCACTCAGACGGTATCAATAATATTAACATGAAAAAAAAAGATTAATAATCATAGTACAAATTTCATATGTAAATGTTAATATGACTTTGGTGACAAGCGAAATAGATGAAAATAGGGAACAAACTGACGTTGATTTTTGTTGACATGTTCGTTCTTGTTTAAAGAATAAAAAACGCAATAAAGGTTCTTTAGTTTGCTTTGACACGTACACAAACGTTCTTTATTGTTCTTTTTACATAGAAAAAATGTATCTTATGTCTGTGAATTCGGCCCGAAATACTTCATATAATTTAAAAGTAAAAAGAACGAAACAAAATTTGTCAGAAATATCCAGACTATGATTAATAATGTTATTTTTTAACATATTTCAGTACCATCTTTGTTGAAAAAAGAAATGAATTAAAATGATCATATATTAAATAAATGAAGCTTATCTATATATAACTCACTAATGATCTACTCAAGAATAGATGAGAAGTATGCATGAAAAAAAAAACTAATTATTTATATTTGATTGCACTTTGGTCAAGTCCCGGGAACAACAAAAAGTTAATTATGACTCATATACATATAAAATATTGAATCATAACATGACGAAATTTCTTTCTCCATACATCATTGTATATGACACACGCAAGCTTGTATGACATTAACGGAAGTAACCATGAATTGATTTAAATGGATTTTTCCCCCTTCATAAATGTTTTCTTTTCGTCTATTCATTGGACAAATACCTGTGGGGCAGAAAGCGGAGGACAGATAAAAAGTGCGCTGTATGCATTTTTTTCTACAAAACATTTGAGGTTACACAATATAACCTTTTTTGTTTTTGCACTTAAACAGAGAAAAAAAATGCTTTTTTTTAGACGAGACGATATTGACAAATACTTACTCATTCGACATTTTATTGTGAAATTTTCAAGTTACTTATACAGTGTCAATTGAGGAACGTATCAGTATAGAAATTCTCATATATAAATATAAAGGTTCTTGGTATTAAGTATCTTTCAAATCAAAAGAAAATTCGAACGACTAAGTATTTCATACAGATTTAATTTTACAAGAAAATAAACAACTGTCAATGATTGTAACATTGCTTTTAATAATAATTATATTGGTACTTTATTTGGTGCATATCTATCGGTGCTATTCATTCTTTAAATGTCAAGGTATTGATGGACCACGTCCAACATTTTTCTTGGGCAATGTAGAAGATTTTGCTCGTACAAAACGTATATCAATATCAATTCAAAATTGGACAAAAAAATATGGTCGTATTTATGGTTATTTTGAAGGTCATACACCAGTTCTAGTGATATCAGAACCAGACATATTAGATAAAATATTTCGAAGATGTTTTTCAAAGTTTCATTCACGTCGACAATTTCCATTAGAAGAACGTTCAACAACGAAAGGTGTTCATTTATTTAGTGCTACTGGTAATGAATGGCGTCGACAAAGACGCATAATAAATCCAACATTTTCACGAGTTAAAATACAACGAATGTTACCCATAATTAATGATTGTATTACAAATTTAATGACCAAATTAGAAGAATCCATTAAAACAGAACCAGCAGGTTTTGATATTTATAAATTATATAAATCTTTAACAATGGAACTTATATGGAGATGTTGTTTTGGTATTAAAACAGATATGCAAAATGATCCCAATAATCCGTATTTAATACGTTCACAACAAGTATTTGCTAGAGAAAATAGTACTTATTTAACAACATTATTAGGAATATTTATACCTGAATTACAACCATGTTGGTTATTTATTCATTGTTGGTTTAATAATATAAAAGCTAAATTACGTGAATATTTACCCATGGGTGATAAATTAATTGCTGATGATCCAAGTGAATGGCTTAAAGAAAATGTTCAATATTTCATTGACAATAGATTACAAAATTCTAATGGAACTGATTTATTACATTTAATGCTTGATGCAACAGAAAGAAATATAAATAATACTAATCAAGTGAGTTTTATTGATATGAAAATTAATATTGATTATAATTTCATTTTTCTTTTTTGTTCGTAGGAAAATTTCAACACACACTTATTAACATTAAATGAAGTGAAACAAAATATTTATTTATTCATGATTGCTGGTTATGAAACTGCTAGTACAGCACTTGCATATGTTACTCATATTTTAGCTACACATCCTGAAGAACAAAAAAAATTACAAGACTATATTGATTCTTATGTATCAAGTGATACTATTCTTGATTATGATGCTTTAAATAAAATGCAATATCTCGATTGGTTTATTCGTGAAACATTGCGTATGTATCCAATAACACCAATTATTATCAATCGACAATGTTCAGAAAAAATTGATATTCCTGGATTAGGTTCTATTGCACCGGGTACTAAATTTACACTTGATATGTATAGTTTACATTATGATAATGAATTATGGGGACCAGTAGATACAAAGATATTTTATCCGGAAAGATTTGCAACCGAACGACATCCATTAGCATGGGTTGCCTTTGGTGCTGGACCACGCAATTGTGTAGGAATGAAATTTGCACTTTCTGAAATTAAAATTGCAATAATACGTCTTTTACAAAAGTATACAATAGTACCCTCAACTTTGGCAAATGAAGATTTAGAACTTGTCGAACTTGTTACGATTGCACCAAAACAATTAAAAGTTCGATTGGAACCACGAACTCAGATAATATAAATAAAACTCAATTCTTTCATTAATTTTTGTACACAGTCAAAATCTCATCGTCAATCTTATTGACACTAATTTTAAAAGAGAAAATGGTCTGAACAAAAAAAAATTGTTTTTTTCATACTTGAAATTTTATTATTATTATTATTATTATATGTTTTTCATCAAATAAAAAACATGAAACTATAAAAAAAATCATTGAATATTAATATAATCCTAGCTTTCAATAAAGAAAGATCTTGTTTCTTTCGATTTTTCAAAACAATGTTTACTCATCTTTTGCAGCATAAAATTGGTAAAAACTTGTGAACAGCATCAAACTGTATGCCAAATTAATCTTGCTTATTGTAAAAGAAAAATTTTCTTATCTCATATAGGAAATAAATCTATATGAATATACAGATACCATCACGTACTTTGTTTAACACTTAACTGAATATAATCTCAAGAGAGAACTAAAACGGCACGAACATGAAGAAAAAACAAACACATAAAAATATGCATATGATCACGCATTTTTGCTCATTAAATCCTATTTGAAACTCATTAGTATTATTAATTATATATTTTAGATATTAATTCAATGTCGTATGTTTTAATAGAAGAAACTAAAGTAGATCAACAATATATTGTAAAAAAAGCAAACATAATGCATAGAACTTTGTCATTGACAAAGGCAATATTTCCGTACTGAGGAAGATATTTATTCTGATTTTATAATACTTTCGCAAGCAAAATTCAATGTATCTTCTTCAACATTCATTGATTCAATCATGTTTATGGCTATGATCTAAAAAGACAACAAGAGCTCTAAATAATTTTTCGATGTAGAAAAATGTTTGTATATAAAAACTGTTATGGTAGCATGTAGAGAAGCTAATTATTAAGGGGGAGCCCCCCCTCTCACAAACAAACTTTTTTATTTTTTCATGGAATTCAACCAAAATTTCAGAGAATGTTAATCTTGGCTAGAGTAGATTATGGTTAAAATATCTCCTCAAGTCTCCGAAATATTCACGAGTTCTAGTCAATTTATTGGTCAAAAGTACCCTGTCTGCGGGCAAGGCTTTCACAATCAGAATACAAACGAACATGCCGAGGGGGTTTTTAAGTTGTAGAATACTGTTAGCGCTAGACCCTCACGGAGTCCAATTTTTGAAATTCGTTTTTTTTTTTTTTAAAGTATCCTTTCCGAAAAATTCTCGAATTCATGACCAAAAAAATCGCTGATAAAAATGAAATATGCAAGTTTCTTATTTCGCCAATAGAGAAATTTAAAAATCGGGTTCTGTGACGATTTGAGTCTTTATTGAGTAAGGTTTGCCCGCGCAAATAGTATATTCGAAAAAACAGATTTTAAGAAAAACGGGAAATAAACTTTTAAAAACCCTATTTTTTCAATATGAAGGTTGAGAAAAACTTATGCAATATCCTTAAAACTCATCATAAAATCAATCAACTATAGTGCATTCGAGAGTAGACATTTTGTTCCATCTAACGAGCTATAAATCACAAAATTAATAAATTCGACAATAATTCACTTTGTCCAAAGGGGGAGGAGGGCCTTAATTTGCATGTATACTATTGATTATATTCAATATTCACTATTATCTTACGTGATGAGTATATTTCATTATAAATTTTACATATATCTATATATTGCATAAATTAATTGAATTTTTTTCAAAAAAGTATTTTCTTGGAATTCATCAAATACAACAGCATAGAATTATTGTAATATTGATGTCAACAGTTGACAGCGTGCTCTAGAAAATCATTTTTTATTGGAATAATATTTTGACCAATAACATTCTATGACGGTGTTATGCATACGTATTCTATAAGGGTTATATTGATCATTGTAAGAACCCGGGTAGCCTACTTTTTCTCTACTTAACATATGATTTTGATTATGTAGATATTTTTCGAAGAAAAAAGAAAACAACCGATGAGCAATATCGAGGGAATTCCCATTTGTCACCATGGTGTTAATTATTCAAAAGATATGACATTGCATTATGGGGAAACACCAGGGGATAATATCTACTCAATAACACCAGGCGGTAAGATTTTACTGTTATTTAAATTATAGAAAATAGAATTTCACTTAATTAGGAACTCGTATTTATTATGATCGAACATTTCTTTTATCTCGTCGTGAATCACCTTTGACACGATCACCACCCTTGAATTTACCATATATTCCAGAAGGTTTGTAAATTTATTTTTGCATTAAATTTTATAACAAAGTCCCATGAGAAAATTTGTTGATGATTGAAATATGCCAACTGTTTTTTTTCCTCACTGTCATACAACTTCGAATGGAAAATATTCTAATGCTTTTATAACACTTAAATATGTTTTTTTTTATTGTTTAGTTATGTGTGACATTTCACACTTTTAAGCCTTATTCGTTCTTACACTTTTTTCTTTCTTTCTTTTACCGTAGTCATGTTTTTTTTGTGTTCGTGTATGAATTTTCAATTTCAATGTGTTTAGTTTGAAACAGTAGTAATTTTTGATATTGAAAGAAAGATCGATTTACATATAAGAAAAGAAAATCCTTGATGATTTTATGCAGATTCGTATACAGATCAAACAATATAAATGTATATGAATTTCAATGAATAAATTTACACATGTATAGATGATGTTCATTCAAGTCATAAATGAAAAATAATAATCAGTTTATTAACAATAGATTCAAAAATATATGATTAAAATTGTACAAAAGTCATATTTGATAATCATAAAAAAGTACCATTTTTTGAATTATTATTATTTATTGAAAGTATGTACAGAAGACCTATGCAATAAAATGAATAGTAATAAATCATAATTCTATCATTATTATTTAAATATAGAATTCTAATCAAATATTTTAATGAACAAAAAAACTGTTTCATGATCAACCGAAATCCTAACAAATGAATAATAGTTCTTTGTTCAGAATAATTTTATACGAATCTAATTATGAAATACTTCATTTTTATATGTATCGAAATCAGAATTATGATCAACACGTTCAATACTATTTGGTCTATTCCTACACGTAAAGATTACATTGAAATTGTTTTTATCAGTGTACAATCTTTGTTTTTTTAATTATCAAAATCGTTCTTATATTAAGAGTTTCCTATGATAACGAAACGACCTTTCTTATTGATATATTTATCTAAGATAACGTGTTCTTATGTTTCTCATTCTCTGCTATCTATTATGTATCTATTCTACACTATTCAAGGATAGTATAGATATAGTAATTTAGTGATTTTACAGTAGAATAGATGTTATTTTTCTTATTTATTTAGTTACTTTGATTCCTGAACCGTCTAAAAATTGTACTATTGTTGCAAATGGTTTTAATAAAAATGATACTTTTGAAGCAATGATTAATTTAAATACGAATTTACCTGAACAAAAACGATCTACATTGGATAGAAAAGGTAAAAAAAATACAGTATACTCTTGTTTAATATACATATAGAAATATATATTTAGGTGACGACCAATTTTCAATGGATATGTGATCTCTTTCGTTTGAAATTATTCTTCTATGAACTCATTTTATTCCAAATAATGCTCTCGTTTTTTTTCTCAGTTTGGTGTCTTTATTTTCACTTTTGAATGTTATTAGAATTATTTTTTGTTTGTCTTACGACTAATATTATTATTGTATACTCGTGGTACTCAAATATATATGCATATATCATTTGTATAACAAATAAAATTATAAGAAAAAACTGTTTATTATTTTTTTCTCATGAAAATCATTAGATTAATGTTAATTTTTTCTTCTAGTTTAAAAATGAAAATGAACTCCGAAAAAGAAGACAAAATGAATATTTTAAATAATATTGATAATCAATTTAAAGAATTAATTGAATTGATTGAAAAAGAAAAAGATTCATCGTTTTCAATGAAATGTTTTGATCGATTAAAGAAAAAGAAAAAAAATTCGAAAAAAAAATGGTTTATTATTAGTTTTCTTATATTAACACTGATATCTATGTATTTTATTTTATCACATGAAGAATTATCTTATAATATCTATTTTGTATTCTTGTCATTTATTCGATTAATACTTATTAAAGTAAGAAAGAAAAAAACAATATATTTATTAGAATAATTAAATAATAAATTTATTTTCAAGATTCTTCCATTTTGGGATTGGACGAAGATTTATACACATCTATGTTTTATTGCCAATCCATTTTTTAATCAATCATTGGACTTATCAGAATGCAATGTAATAAATGCATGAGAAATTTTTTTCTGATTTATAATCTAAACCAAAGAAAGTATTAATTAAAGGTTATCTTACAATTTTCTCTATGAGAAATGAGAGTATTCATCGGATAGTTTGCTGCGAGACACAAGATCAAAAGATTAAAAAAATAAGTCTAGACACTGCTTTGGAAAAATATTCGCTTCTAATAATTGTAAAATGTAAAATATTCTTTGCACACTCACCGGTTATGTAACTAGCCATCGTCGATGTTCCTTTGTGTAAATTTTGTGAGCATGAGTTCGGTTTTATTGACAACAATAAATTTATAAAGGTAGAAAGAGAATGTAGGGAGAATAGAAGAGCACAAGAGCTTCAAGAACAGCATATGTGTGTATATATATACAGGGGTTCCCAAAATTATAGGACCCCCTACAAGTTTCAGAATAATAACGTTTTCACCAACTAAAGAAGCTTTGATAAGGGATCTAGTGTCATATATATAGACACCACTAAAGCATCTATCATGTGCTGTATTGATCTGTATTTGGTTAAATATTTATAATATTTAGATTCAAGAAATTTTGAATTTCACTGCTTGCATAATTATAGGACCCCCCTCTCAAGAGTATAAAAGTATTGCCTTAATNACATATGCTAGTGATATCACGAAAGAACATGTTTCAACAATATTTGAAGTAAAATGCTGAGAAAGCAATAGCAACAGCACAAAATTTTAACAAGATAAGTTGTTTTTTCTCAGACATTTTATTTCAAAAATTGTTGAAACATGTTCTTTCGTGATATCACTAGCATATGTTATTTTTTGTCATAATAAGACTAATTTGTCTCCTTTTTGAGACTAAGTTCCCGGGCGTTCAGAGATAAGCTTCCGTAAAAAGAAGTAATCTAGTTGGTGTAGAATTCGACGCTCTTTCTGATGGCATCCTTGAAAAAAAAATACGTTCGGTTTTTGTATGAAAATGATTCTTTTTTTCATAAGTTCCTTACAAAATACCTTATCTTGACTATCTTTATTTTACCTTTTCACAATTATTAATGTCTTCAAAGTTTGTTGTCAATAGATATGTGGACTATACAACTTTTAATGCTCTATCTAATGGTGTAGTTTAAATCTAGTTTTATTACATTAAACAAGTGGAAACCTTTTTTTTTTAGCTAAAATAGGGTTATTGTGGGGTATAGGTTTTCCACCCTTTAGTTTCTTGGACCATAGAAAAGTTAAAGTATAGCTTATATAAGTCTATATTTTTTTCAGTAGATAACTAATTATCTCCTCTTTCGAATAGATACTGAGAAGATTTTTTTTTGACTTAAACAAATGAACATTAAGGCAATACTTTTATACTCCTGAGAGGGGGGTCCTATAATTATGCAAGCAGTGAAATTCAAAATTTCTTGAATCTAAATATTATAAATATTTAACCAAATACAGATCAATACAGCACATGATAGATGCTTTAGTGGTGTCTATATATATGACACTAGATCCCTTATCAAAGCTTCTTTAGTTGGTGAAAACGTTATTATTCTGAAACTTGTAGGGGGGTCCTATAATTTTGGGAACCCCTGTATATATACGACGATAACCATAGGAAAAATTGCTAACATGTGGCAAGAAAGGACAAATCTATTATATATGCATTAGATATACACGTATAAGTGTACTCATAGAACCATTGTAACTAGTAACAGTAAGTCCCCGTCCCCCTAAAAAAAAGTCAATTTTCGAAATTGAGATAAATGCATGAGAAGATAGCCCATCTTCAGATCTCTCATAAACGGCAAAAGTTTTTATTCAGCACCTCTTTTTTTCAAAACTTTTTTATGGATTTCCCTCACTTCCTATTCGAAAAATAAGCTGTTTTCACAAGAAAACGAAAATCTTTTTCGTTTTTTCTCAATTTATGCTTTCGTGAACGCGCAAGCAAGAATTCTTTGTTCACGCTGTTCAAAATATTTGTATCTTTTTTTGTTTGAACGAGCACGCCAAGATGCAGTGCAGTACAGAGCCCTTTTTTTTAAATTAAGCTTGATTTTTATTATATGTACAGTCACCTATGTGAATTGGCGCCCAATTTTAGCGGGTTATTTTAGTCATTGAACTTGTGACCTCCCTTTCTTCCCTAAAAAGTAAGAATTTGAAAAAAAAGGGCTCTGTACTGCATTGCATCCTGACATGCTCTTTTAAACAAAAAAAAATTAATTATGTAGAATGAACCTGGACAGAGAAATTTGGTTTGCCAAATGAGCTATTCTTGACCCTTGTTTGTTCAGTATCTTCTTTAAACGTCATGATATCGGGCTGAAAATTGTACATAGCTTCTTCACTATAGCTCCAGCATGTTCTGAAAATTTCACGCAATTTGAACGTTTCTGGGCTGAGATCGGTTTTTGAGGGGAGGGGGGGGGCCTAAACGACCAGTCTGGTCTGAATTTTCAAAAGATTTTTGCATGATTTTTTCGAAAAATTTAACATAAAAGTGTTTTTTTTTCGCAAATCCAAAGTTTGTTACTAAAGTTCAAAATTATATCGGCCAAGAAATATGTATCAGACTAATCTATTAAGTCAAAATTCGTCATATTATCCTTATTATACTTTTTGAACTCACAGTGTCATGACGTCATGTTATTAAAACAGAATCGAATAATTGTTTAGTATTGTAGTTTTTCATAGATTTTGTTTTTGTATTTCTTATTATTTATAGCAAATATTTTTCACAGATGTTAGAGATAACAAAGCGAATTTAGCATGTAAGGTAGACAACATTTACAGTTAATAAATGGTACCGATGTCTGATGACTAGCTAATCAATATACAAAATTAATATAGAATTTATAGTCCTATGAAGTTTTTCATCCATCAATAGATGTCACGAAACAGTGCTTTTTTGCCATTAATGTAGTGATTAGGAGGAAGATATCACTCACGCGTTTATACCGGTATCGGTAAGGAAAGGATCCTGCCGGTTCTAACTATAATTCACACATATTGGACATACTCTAAATCATTTGCATGTACACGTATTTATGTTAATGATTTCTTAGTTTCTATATAATGATATCATTCATGGATTTTTCTTAATTCTTATAATGATACTTTTCCTTCTATTGTATATGTTGTTGATGATAACGATTGTCTGTAAGAGTCTTTCTCGCATCAATCGAATCATTGTATTCTAGTTCGAAAGCTTCTATTTTTATTGACTATTACAAAAAAAATTGATAAGAATGAATAATATTTCGAGTATGATTGCTAAGAGTTTCTATTAAAAACTATTCTTCTTGAATGACATCAGCGATCGAACATTAATTATAAACGATTCTCTATTTTATCTATTTATATGAAACATCTGTATAATTTCTCTTGTAAAATCCATTATGTATTCATATATTGTTTTCGAAATATAGTTTTAAATTTTCATTCATGAAAAACAAGAATTTATTTTATTTAGAAATGTGCTAATACAACAGAAATACCCAGACAATCGAATATAACTTTTTTTAATTTTACAAAAAGTATTTATCTTAATCATTTACCTGTTATTATTGATGATGCAACAGAAACGTGGCCAGCAATGAAAGAATTAACAATAAACAAATTATTTCAAGTTTGTTTTTATTGAAATTTTATTAAAGTCATTGTTTTCTTCTATGTTTTTTTCAATTTATTTAGCTTTTTATTGAAGATCCTGTTCTTGCCGAAAATGATCTTTGTTATTTTGAAACAAATATTCGTAATTATAATCAAGTGGGAGGTGCTGATCGACTTTTTAATGATTATATAAATGGTAATCGTCGTTCCTTTATTGTTCAATGGTAAATAAAAGATTTTTCTTTTATGAATTTTATTTATTTAATTAAATTTAGGAATAATTGTAAAAGAGAAACATTGAAAGTTATTCGATCTTATTATAATAAACCTTATTTTTTACCACCATCTGTTGCTCAAACTCTAATGGGAAATTGGTTTTTAGTATCAGCAGGCTTTCATAAAGGAATTGATTATTTACATAAAGTAAATAAAATACAGATGATTTATATTTTTGATGAATCTTATTCTTTTATTATTCAATGATTAGATTCCTTTGAATTATGATTGGGTTTGGTTAGCACAAATTCAAGGTTCAAGTTTAATTGAACTTCGACCAAAATATCCATGTGAAAAGATGTGTTCGATATTAAAATCTGTTACATTGAATAAGGGAGATTTAAGTAATAATTGCTTTCTTTTTTTGAAAGGACCTTACTGGACAAGATGATCATCCTTTACGTTTTTATTTTCTAAACAGTCATATATCAGCTAAGAGATATTATAAATATTGTAGATAATATGACTGCATATTATGATTCAGTATATCTTCAAATCAATCTGCAGATTATTCTGTTGAAAGTTAATTCAATAGAGTATTATTTGGTCTTCAATCGTATATATTTAATAATTCTTATAATAGCTTGATTAGTATTCAAACTCACAGTATTTTTACTAGATTCTGTAACTTTTGGTTGGTATGATATTTGAAATTTCTCCATACTGCTCTTAAGCGCAAAAATGGCTAAACATGCAATATTCTCACAGATTTTGCGCCATTTTCAAAAGATCCATATATATTCAACAATGGGGTATCATGAACTTATCAGTTATAGATGAAAAATTTTTCACTCAACAAGTATTTAGTGCAAAACTGATATACTTTATTGTTTTTAGATCTCAAATACTTTTGCCTTTTTAGACCTTGATTGGTTGATCTGACTATGATTTATGTATATGCAGAGGACAATTGATTGATTTAAATATAGTTTAATGGTACAAAATTTCTGAGAAAGTATCACTGTCGGTCACCTTTGCGCTCAGGAGTTATATCGAAGCATTGAAAACGCTGATAAAAGTCAAAAGTTGCAAAAGCTCGTAAAAGTGCGATGGTTTTGGGTACTAATAAAGTTGTTGTGAGAATTGTTAGATATATATATAATTGAAGACCAAATAAAATTCTATTGAATTAATATTAAACAAAACTTTACGTGGGTTGATTAGGAGGAGACATATCAAATCATAATATTTGGTCATATTAGTGTCAATTGCAGTAATATCCGTTAACTGGCATATGCCTTCTCAAAGTACAGATAACTTTTCGAAATGAAGGATGGTTACTTTATTCAGCAGGATCCATTATTTAAATTATTTGAGTTTTTTTTTTTCTGTTTTAGTTATTTATTCACATTTGTATGATGCTTTTTATAGTCCATTGAAAAAAGAAACAATTATATTAGCTCAAGGTGTTGATTAACATCTGATAAATTGATTAATTAATGTTATCAATTTATCAGCTTGTTCTTCTTGTGCCAAATGACCACATTGTGAAATAATGACATATTCAGTTATACTTTCGACTGGACGATTTTGTTTTAAAATATTATAGAATTCTTGAATATCTTCTTTTGATACTATTTTATCTTGTTCACCAATAATAATCAAAATTTTTAGTTTATTATCAAGTTTATTCCATAGGGTATTTGATGGTGATGCATCATAATTTTGTGTAAAAAGAACGAAACTTTTTATAAACAGTGGATCATCACGAATAGGTTTAAGATAGCCTTCACGAGTTATGTTATCATTTGCAATATCGCCATTATAATAAGCATTTTTAAATGGAAGAAAATGTGTTAGACCAAATTTTATTAGATATTGAATTGGTTTAGTGCCAAGAAATAATCGACTGATAGGACCTGCTGAATGTTCAAAAGTAACAAGACCATAAGGAGCAACAAAAATAATTGATTGAATAAGATCAGGTCGAGCTATAGCCATATCAAAAGCAACAACAGCTCCAGATGAACTCGAAACAAGATGAATATTATTTGATATATTCAAGTGATTGAGAAGTTCAAGTGCAATTAATTCTTCATTTTTTCGAGTATAAAGTTCACCATTGAGTATGCGTTCAGTTAAACCAAAGCCCAAACGATCATACGCTAAAACTTGATAACCAGTTAAATCAGCTATCGGCTGTAAACATTTATTCCAAGTAAATGTACTACAAAGAAAGCCATGTATAAAAATAATAGTACCATTACTTTCAGAACATGTTCCATTATTAGGAATAACAAGATTATAATGAATACGAATACCACGCACAGAAATAAAATGTGATTGTGGAGATGAAGTCATGTGTTGTGTCGATGATGTTACATACAAATGATTCATGACTCATCCGGCAAGGTGAAAGCAATGCATTATTTTTTTTATTCTGCTATATGATCACGATAAAGATGAAGTGCATATTTGCTATACAATATGAGAAAAGGTGACATTTTAGTTGTATTTGAGTACTAACTTCTGTTTCTATCGACTGATTAAGACAATCTTTTTTATATCTTATTCCTCTTTGACAACATTCCATTACTATACAAAATTTCAGCTCTTTAGCTCGTACTATCGCTGAGCTATGGGTGCGGATGAGTGTGGATGCATGTGCACAAGCGATTCAACATCCACACGCACATATTCACGTCTGCACTCTCAATCAACTCATTTTTCGTTGCATGCGCTATCTACCTATGATTCTGAGTCATGACAGCCAGCAGCGAGTCCTTGTCACAAAATTAAGGCGCACGAAAATTTATGGGGGCTACGTTCTTAACCTACGAGTTTCAACAAATTGTAGCACTCGAACTAATCACAAAACCCTGGTTCGCAAAGCAGGCTGTAAGCAAGTGAAGCACGCTAGTTATTCTCTACTCGTAGTGATATCTACTTCAGTATTTGAAGTGAAGATCTTACGATACGCCAATTTAGAAAAAACTTGATATTAGTTGATGAAACACTATTTATCCAAAGTAGCCTTTAGCGCTAAAGTCGTTTAGATCTGGATTAGTCAAAAAAAGGTGTGGAAAAAAAAACGGGACGTTATCGATCTTTTTTCTCAAGAGCATACTGTTGAAAATCAATGTTGGAGAGGAATTATTGTTAATCATTAAGTCTTTTTATTATGTATTAATCTTGTTTAATTATAAAAAAAATTCATTTTAAGTAAATTCTGAAACAGAGAATAAAGAGTTCTGATTTATGAATTGAAATAGAAATTAATTTATAACTTGAAGAGATCCAATGACATAAACAGGTTTTGTCAATCGTGCACCAGCTGACCAACCTCCATTACACGAAAACGATAGCCGATCACTATAGCCAGAGCGTTCTACACCAGTCACACTGAATGAATATGATTCTTGTTGTCTCAATTTAGTTTCAAGTTGAGACCAGCAGTCTGAATCAGGAACAGAAATACAACCCGCAGTAATCGAACCAGGATGTAAAGCAATTTTTGAGCGTCCCGTATCTGGATTTTCACAATAATAATCCCAAAACCCATCTCCATTTTTCTTTTTAGGATATAGATTGACCCAATAGTTTCCATTCCCTCTGTTCCATATCACAGTACCCAGTTTATAATACCCAAAAGGCGTCTCGTTCGTATTAGCTGAACATTCTTGATTACCGCATTTAATTTTTCTAGTAGAACGTGAAAATGTACACGATATATCACCTATGAATAATGGAGAGAGAAATCATAGTGCAAGTCATAACGTACAATATATACCTACATTCAATGCCCAATATTACCAATGCAAAGAGGAGAAAGGCAACAATAGATGATAACATTCTTCTTCAATAATTCTAACTTATTCTTTTTAACATCTGGCTATGTATAAAGATAATCTAGAAATTTAAAGCCAATATGACGATAATAATCATTACTTATTTATCTACTTGTTTACTCGTGGCAAAAATCAAAAATAAAGTCTGAAACATAGTAAGATTGGTCTCTTCTACTTTTTTTGTTGTGCAAACAAAAGATGTTGTCCTTCATGTTTTTCTTCAAACTTATACATCTCTCAAGAATAAGATATAGGTATTTGTAATGTATGTTAAGGCGAAAGCTTGACGTCTCTTTTAGTGCAATGCTAGAGCATCTGTCCGGTAAACAGAGGGTACGTGGCCCGATTCTTGTGAGGAGCAGGAACTTTTGTGCTCTGTCGGCTAAATGTTGTCTCATTGTTTCGGTGTTTAAGAGTATTTATTAGGAAAAACTTTCGGCGAAATTTGAGGATGTGAATCTCGTATGACATGATCCACTTTTTGTGTCTAGGAAGAGACTGATGGAATGGATTTAACTCTGTTGCATCCGTTCAATGGATTGGAAAATTGCAAACAAGTACAGTAGATTCAAAGCCATCTGACAACTGTTTTCATAGACAAGAAATCTAGATCAGCATGGCATGAGAGATTTCCACTATCACTCTTAGCATTTCATTACGTATCATTTTATATGCATAATTACTCATGCTATCTGACGAGACCCTCAAGGAAAATCGCAACTAAAATCAGTAGCTTCGTATTCTTTATATTCACTCTCATCTACATGCTGAACCTTTGCTGTACGTATATGAAAAAAGTGCTTTTTTTAAATCTCGATCCGTGATGTTGCTTTGTGGTAGCAAAAAACAAAAAATATAAAAGAAAGATGTTTAGTTACGTCACAATCAAGTATTTGTTAACATTTTTCTTTCTCAAAATAAGATAAAAGAAAAATCGTATCGGTTGCTAATTAGTTTTATTTGTCTCAATGAATTCATAATATGATTTAGAGATGTCAGATCTTTGTATCTCTATTGATGATGCCTGCAATAACACTTTTACTAATTGGACCTTTTTCTTTTGGCTCCTATTAAGGTAAACAAGAGAGTACAAATGATGAGAAATATGATTAACCGAAATTGGAAAGAAAATAAGAAACAGATGCACGACTACATGTCATGGAAGCGGATTAAAATGTGCATTCAGGTGAAACAGAAAATTTTCATATATGAAATAAGAATTCTTCTTTTCAAACAACATTTGTAACAATCAATTATTTAAACTTTTTTTTCTTTCTTTCAGGAAAATACTTTTTATTGAAGCAAAAGTTTAATGAAGTAATTATGTGATTTTTATCTCAGGCATTATTGATTTTATTTTCTCAATAAAAAACGATAGTGTATCTTTACCATATGCTAAATGTAAAATTGATGCCAAAATAAGCATTAACAGCACAGATTTAAATGATGCATCGTATTATAAGAGACAGACAATCTGAGATAAGAAATCCCAAGGATACTATTCTCGAGATATAGTTTTGTGTTTATTTTTGTCTGATATTCCGTAGATCTTGATCAGGAAAATACGAATCATATAAAACATAATATGATATTCTGAATTAACATCTAAACTTGAGCGGATTTACATGAATTTCAAATATTTTTGTGAGCTAGTTTTTTCGTGGCAATATATAGGGCAAGTGTGGATGTCGCCGGAGCAATATGCTCACTCACATCCTCTGAATAGGAAATTTTAAAATCTCTTGAATCTGATTAAGATACACACTGAAAATAATAGAAAATCTTACGGGTTTGATCATTCTTTTTCAATCATTTCAGAGATTTTCTACAATTATACTTACTGTTTTTGGTAAAAATCATCGAATAGGACCAGTAATACATTTCAAAAGTAAAGTTAATATTGGTGTTGATGATGAACGTCAACAACATTCAAAAGGTGTACATGTTATATTTACAATACAATCCGTAAGTAATGAGTCATCAATGGATATATACATAAAAAGGGTTGAAAAAGATACGAGGAGGGTGTAGCTCTTCTCTTCGTCCACATCCATATCCGAGCCTCAAAACTAGAGGAATATCTACTAATACCTATCTTCAATTTTTATATATAATAATGGCTAAGAGAGAAATGAAGGTTTGTCGTGCACGAACTCTGGCGGAAGTAAAATTTATAGTCATTGAGGAATCAAATTATACTGATTTAAATTTATTTGATGGTTATTTTATTATGCACACGGCTCCTTAAAGCATTTAAGCTTATAAATTATGATAATATGTTTACGCTGTTGATCAACAAGTACTACTACCCTGTACGATAAAGTAAAATAAATAAATGTAGATTTCGGTTTCTGTTGGGAAGCATTCAACGAATAGTCTCGAAAAACAGTCAAACGCTGTCTACCATGCATTTGACTAATGAATTGTCAAATATGATCTGGTAGTGAAATTATAAGATTGGCTTGTAAGAATTGTTTTAAAATTTTTATGTGATATTCTGCTTCATTTAATAAATAAGATTAATCGTCAATTAAGTGCAAAAGCATGGTCTTCTATAGTCTGGGTAAATGTGAAATGAAGTGAATTAAACAAAGACGTAAATATAAAACAGTATTTTTCGCAGAAAAGGCGGAATTTAGTTTCGTATTTTATTTTTTTTACATATCAGTGTACATTCGCATAAATCATAATAGATTCACTTATGCGAAATTAATTTGAAATATTATTTCAATAAAGTACGTTATATGGGAGTGGTCAATTTGACTGGTACCCCGTTTGATACAGTCCTATTGTACAGATAAAACCTACTATTGTCCGGGCCATATAATAGAGGATCCTATATAATCCTGGATTGGCCCGAACAACGCTATGTTTTATCCTTACAATAGTAGGAAAAAGCTACCAACTCACGATTGAGGCTAGTAGCTTTTCTCTACTATTTACGGATAAGACATGGTGTTGTTCGGGCCAATCCATGGTTATATAGGATCCTCTATTCTATGGCTCGGACAATAGTAGGTTTTACCCGTACAATAGGACTGTATCAAAACGGGGTACCAGTCAAATTGACCACCCCCATATTTATCGTCACTTTCAGTGTAGCGTAAGTTGGTATCTTCTGTGTGCCGCAAGAGCTTTAATAATTGATTGCCTTTTTACTATAGATGCTTCATCGCTGATGCATCAGGTGAACATATTTCTCTATTTTAATATGTTTTTGTCTAATAAAATAAAAAGTCCAACTTATTTCTAGCTGCACTTTTTCATTTGTTCGCATAGTTTTATCGTTCTTTCTAGACCGCACAATGAAACATTCAGAAACTAGTGGTTTTGGATATCGTTTGTCATGTTGGCGTGAAACTCAAGCAGAGTTATCCTTAACAAACTTCGATTGTCACTGCTTACTTATGACACAGACTCAGATTGGACTTCGTGCTGACATGATTATCTCGTGTTCAACTTTGGTTTCATGTTGAACAGATCATTAGAAGACTAAGAATCCAATGCGGTTTGTGTGAATAACACACAACGTCGAAAAGTGTTTGCTATCCACTTGCACAAGCTTCGTCTTAGAAATCTCCACCACAATATCTATTGAAGCAGAATGTGGATGTGGTTGGGTGAAGATAAGACTCAAACCATTGTTTATTTACTGTAAATCTATAAATCCACAACAACTTCTGAATAATCGTCATAATATTGATGATATTAACTCAGTTCAACATACATATGGTTCTTTTTCTACCTCGTCATTGAATTCAAATGATCTAAAAACTCAACCACATGCATGCACACCATATTTATCTCCATACACCCATTTAATCGCAACTACATTACCTTTTCAATATACACAACCTACGTATTCGTCATACCTAATTTGTTATGGTTGCTGCACAATTCTTTACATGAATTTCATGAATTGAATCAAATTCAGTAGACATATTTGTCAACATTGCCCAGGTGGAAGAAAACGGCCCGTAAACAGCCTGAAACGGCATAAAAACGATGTAAAACGTTAAAAAACGGCGTCGTTTTCCGTCAGCTCAGAAAACAAAGAGAATAGCGTGAAAAACGATGGCCGTTTTCTAGCCAAAAAAAACGGCCCGTAAAACGAGCTGACGGATTACGGCGAAATAGGGTGAAAATTAATGTCATTTAATAGACGTTTCAGGCCATTTTCGATGGCCTTTCATACGACCGGAATGATCCTCCTAGGTGTGTACAAACTTTATTCTATCGAATCCAATATTCTATGAACATTGCATAATTCGCGAAGCTCTTTCAAATAATCGAATGTGAATAAGCACTTATTACTTTATTTGTTTATTTCTCAGATTTTCTATTTTGTTGTAACAATGAAATATTATAATATTTATTTTAAATTTGTTCACTTAAGTGTAGTATTTTCTTCTACAACTCAATGTTCTAAAATACCTTCTGTATTTTCTCATTTTTTTCTGGTATTTGTCGATATGTTTTTGAGTAAATTTGAAAAAATTTGACATTCTTTTAAAAACTTCGTATTTTTATTATTAATTGTTTGACTATTGACTCTATAAATCTAATGATTAATCACCGTATTTGAAGTGATTTGGCGCAACTTTTTTCAGAATTATTTTTTTTTAAATAATTATACTTGGATCAGGTAAAAAATTGGAGATCAAGATTAGTACAGGCTTGTGGAGAAACGTTTGCACTACTCAGCGATATAGTTCTTTTTAAAAACCAATTTAGAATAGCTTGCAAAATTAACTTTTATTGATTATTTATAAAATATCTAGTATTACGAAATCACCGTGAACAAGTACATTAATACCTAAATCATTCCATGGCGAGTGATTTGGCACAGTTAATAGTATATAGCGGCGATCATTTCTTCGAAATCGAAAAGCATCTTATCACTTTGAACGATTGAACAACAACTCGAATCTTTTTCTATTAATAGTAGTTAACGTCAAATAGGACAAAAGAAAAGATGCATCAGCGGTTTTCACTATGTCATTTTTGTTGATATTCTGACCGTATTGCTACAGCGCATGTTTCATCAGAACGCAACGGGCTCCGTCGTATATGGTTGGATGGGTGTGGGTGTCGGTGTTGGTATAGGCTTTACAGAAAATAAACCATAGATCGACACCCACATTCACACCATTTTTTATCATCACAAAATATTAATGAACAAATTAAAACTTTTTAACAATATCTAGCAATAAGATGTGTGCCAATCAATGTTCGATACGGATAAATTCTTCTTGACTCGATCAGATCAGACCTAAGATCAATGATACTTTTTAATCAACTAAATCGAACTTTTTCAGAAGTAAAGCATTCTTTTTTAGTAAATCTATATGACCTCTCGAAAATTCACAAGAGCTAAATCAAATTTGACTTTTTACAGATCTGCTATTATTATTTACTCGGAACTATGTGTAAAAATGACTTCAACTTTTAAAAGGAAGTGAAAGCTAACAAAAATGTTCTTATTCACTATTGTAATATTTTTAATCTTTCTCTTTTACTCTAAAATGTTTAAAAATCGACCGCATTCAGATGTTTTGTATTGGAATAAGAAAGTTCATAAGCAATATATTTATATTCTCAAAAGAAAAATCATGAATAAAAAACATTTTTATGCTAGAAAAAGATGCAATATCGGCATTTTTGTTTTGAAAAGAACAAGCAAGCTAGAGAGCGAAAATCTTTTATGAGAATATTTGCATTGTTTAAATAAATGAAAAAGATGAAAAAAGTACTTCGAGTTCAGATTCACTTGATTCTATTCGTTCAAGTTCGATCATATTTCAAATCCCGATGTTGTTACGCAGTTTCAGTTGCAGAATAGCTTGATTCTCTATTGAATCCTAAATCAATTAATATGTAATTAAATGAAATAAACTAATACTACATGAGAAAATAAACAGTAAAAAATTCTTTTTTATTTAGTTTCTTCTGTTATTTGTTTATCTTTATTAATACATAATAAATAAAAAAGTTCTTATATGAGTGTGGACATGGCACTTTCGTTTATTCACATTCTTGTGAATGCTTTATGATAGGAATTCATCGATGCCAATCTTGTCTTGCAGCACTGACCTTTGAACAAGTCAATTAGACAAATTCATACTATATCAAGGTGATAGAAGAGGAAAATAGACAGAGTTTAAGTAGTAAAAGAATAGATGGCAGCATTCGTTGGTACAACAGTGTTGATGCATATACCAACTGAAGGAGTTTCAACAGCTCTTCAAGTGGATTATTGACCAGTTTTTTTTGGCATAGAAATAATTCATTAATGCTGTTTCAGACAAATTCTTGAAGACGTCTCATGAGTTGCTCTATCCATTGAGTACGTTCTCAACTTTTCATTGGTTATCTCATTAATATCAATGGCTATGAGCCATCAGAAAAGAATTTTCCTTCTCGATGACTCGTCTCTAAAGAGGAAGAAATAATATTGTAGGAATAATAAGAAGCACAAGTTCTGTTTAATTAACATGAAATGGAAAAATTCGAACTATTTTTCATTTTAGATAGGCTTCAATTTAAGGTTATCATCAAATCTGATGAAGAGCAATCAATTGTACTCGTATACCAGTAAATTCAACCGATCTCAACACACGTTTTCATCCTCCGTTGGCATCGACCGCAAACGAAACGTCAAACTGGATCGAAAATCTTCCACTAAACAACACACACAATCCAAACAGGATTTCTCCTCTGTTGCAATTACCAAGACGCCGATGTCAGAGATAGAATCCATTTTGGTGAGATTGGATATTTCATTTTTAAAAACATACTATAGTCCTTTGCTTTCAAACTCAGATTGACATTTTGTTTTTTTTTTCTTCCAGCTTTGATAATTTTGTTCTTTTGTATTTTCTGTATGCAATGGACAATATTGTATTATATATTGGGCTTACGGCTATATAGAGGGCGCGACTCGCTAGAAGTAACCCTATTTTAAAAGGCGGCAGCTGTTAAAAAATAGAACTAATGACTTATTTAGTACATCCGTGACACTTATCTTGTCGTGATCTTTTTAAGTCACTGTCATGCATTTTTTATATTTTTTCTTGTTTGAATCCTTACTTATACATGGCAGTTATTGGTTGCCAATAGCAACCTAATTAATTATTCTCATTTTCCTAGCTATAAAAGAAGTGGATATTGATTTACAAACTGAATGCTCTCTAACAATGGCATTGAGCATGACAACTATTGAATGAAATGGTCAAAAATGAAGTATACTTTCTCATAGATGTTAGGACAGCTTATTAACGATTATCTTGTGTCCAAGAAACTTAAAGATCATATTAAGAATGCAAAGAATTACGAAGAAACTGATAAAAATGAAGAGGATGAAGGTGAAGGTGTCGGTATCAATCTAGAAGAAGACGATATCATTGAATAACTTGTATTAAACACAAAATATTGGGAAGAACACTGCCAGACTTAGTGATGAGAGTATGTGATATACATTAAAGATGTTACTTTTTCTAATAAATTCGTTATCATTTATGTAAAATAGATAACTTTGAAAAGCTGATGTCACACATTTTGGTACACATATTTTATTTTATTTTTCATAAATTCAGTTCCAAGATCTGTTAGTTATATTATACAGCTTATAGCGTCATATAGTAAATATCTAAGTATGGTGGTGAAATAATACAAATTTGTTGTAGGAGAAATTGCTAAATAAAACATTCGTCAACTTGAAGATGAGACCAAATGGCTACCATTTTTAGAGACGATTAGATTTCTCGAGGAAGAGCAACTCCTTTATTTTGTTACAGCCAACCACACGAAATAAGTTATATGCACCCTTGAAGTTTTACAGTATTTAAAAAACTCAGTCTGCGATAATTAAGTATGATTTAAAATTTATTTTTTTTCTCTTGGAACAAACTAAAGTAAAACCTCGTTATATATTGGACACTTCAACATTCCGGAATGTGTTCACTAAAAAGATATTTTATTGTGAACTGCCATATTTCGACCAAATGGTTTAATAGTTTTACAACTGATAAAGGAATTTTCGAGATTCATATTCATAAGAGAAAGGTTGTCAAAAACTATGTTTCATGTGATTCGAAGTGGACAAAGGTCCCCGATGTTTTTTGATAGTGTGGCATCAAGATGTACTATATCAAAACAGGTTACTATTTTTGAAACCTGTTAAAACGAATCGAATTGAGCCGGCTTCGACGCACTCTGATAATGTTCATGCGTCTGAGACGTTCCACATTAGCTGCAGAATCCAAATCGATATCAATTATGGTGTACACTTTTTATTATAGATCACGCTGCAAAAATTTTCATCAGTAAAATGTATTCTACAACTATTTGCTTCGCGATTAATTTGAATTCTTTCTACGAAAAATTCAAATTGGAATAGAAAACATTCTGCAATCGTGTATAGCTGGAACCAAAAATTGTAAGCGCTCGCTACTGCCACTAAATTGTCGGTATAATAACGATAGTACGAACAAATGTGAGAATTTGGGCTACAGTTCTTTGTTAAAATTAGTAATAAAGACTTCAAAATGGTTTTTAACAACATTTTTCTTATGGCTATGAGCTATGAACACTCCTCAATCAGTAGTAAAAATATCAGTTCATTTGGTCGAAATATGGCGAAGATACACAATTTTTTTCTTCGTTTAATGACTCTTCGGATGCCCTATATTCGTGTACTTTTGCAAAAAAGAATTTTATGTCATGAACAGCTAGTTTTCAGTGTTTTATGTGAGACATTAACAACGGGACCGAACTCTTCGTTTTACAAAGAGAACTGTTTCGGAAGAACAGTTTTTCGCGGTCAAGATGACTTTAGATACTTTGTTTTTCAATCCCATTGAATCCGTCCAGAAGAAACGAGTTCGAAAGCTTTTTTAAATATTATTCTAGAATTATGCATTTCAATCGATATTTTATTGAAGGTCAAATATTTTGTTATTTTGTAGGAAACAGCTACCAAAGAGCTTCGTCATGCCAAACGCGTGTTAGCTATCACTGGCGCAGGCATTTCTGCAGATTCTGGACTACCAACCTACCGTGGTATCGGTGGTCTTTATAGTGACGGTCAAGAGGTCGAAGAAGGAATGACCATCGAGGAGGCTCTATCCGGCTACACTATGCGCACGGAGCCAGATATTTGCTGGAAGTACATCTGTCAAATCGAGTCTGCCTGCCGTGCTGCTAAACACAATTCTGCACACGAGGCACTCGTAGCTCTTGAATCGAAGTTTGAACATTTTACTGTAGTCACTCAAAATATCGATGGTTTACATCGCAGTGCCGGCACAAAAGACCTTATCGAAATTCATGGCAACATACATCAACTATTTTGTACCATTTGTGATCGTGAAAAGCATGTTGCTGACTTCGATGGCATGGAAATTCCGCCTGCTTGTAGCCGCTGTGGTGGGCTCATACGACCGCGCATCGTTCTATTTGGTGAAATGTTGCCAATGCATGCGCTCACTCGACTTTCCGAAATAGTGGATAAAGGTGTCGATGCTGTTATCACAATTGGAACTACTAGTGTATTTCCATACATTGCGGGACCAGTTTTACGTGCTGCAGAAAACAATATTATTACTATTGAAATCAACCCAAGCGATACCAAAGTGTCACATGCTGTGCGATATCGTCTGCGCGAACGGGCGAGTATTGCTTTGCCTGCATTATTGAAACATCTTTCGTAGTTCGTTTGAAATGCTTGTTCATGGTGTACCTTATAATTGGCTATTTGTGAATATCAACCATTCTACATTTGTTTTTTTGTGGAATTCAAAAGAAAACCATGATTATATACGAAGCATCTTCTTGGAAAATCAATCTTCGCTGAAATGACAAATTAAAGTCATAGACTATCGACAAGAAAAATGAGTGCGACCAATAGATATCGGGTGTCCCAGGAATAATGAGCCTCCCAGTATTTTTAAGATTTCCTGTCTATTATCACTGTAAGTAAAGCTCTCATTATTATCAAAAGATAGCGCTTAAAATTCTCTACAAAACCATAGATGACTAGGCTCAAAAATAGTTTTAGGTATATTTGAAAAAAGACGAAAACTAAAGATATACAAAAAGCTGTAAAATGTAAATAACGAATGTTCCATAATAAATGGTTGCGCTTTGTATTTCATATTTTAATCGCTAAATAGGTTTTATTAAAAAAACAAATTATACCATAAGAAGCAGGATAAAAATCTCTACAATCTACAAATTAAAGTTTATTTTAATTGTGTATATTTTGTTTACAAAAAAAGCAAAATTTTGTGCGACCAATTTTCGCCATTGTGAAAAAAATCATTTTTTTACACGAACGAGAAATCCTCTTCTTATTTTATCTTTTTATCACCGAATGTAGTTTCTTCAAAACAATCAAAATATATCACAAGATGCAGCATGAATAGCTCTATAATTTATAAAGAACAGTTTATCTTATTTGTATTATTTTTTAGTTGAAAACAACTCCAAATTCAGTATGATTGGTTTTCGCAAAGGCGAAAATCAGTCGCACAGAGTTTTGCTTTGTTTCAAAACAAAAGGTATACAATTAAAATAAATTTTAGTTTGTGGGGTGTAGAGCTTTTCATCCTGCATCTTATGGTATATTTTGCATTTTAAATAAAACCTATTTAGCGATTAAAATATGAAATACAAAATGCGGTCGGTTATTCTTGATGACATATTTACATTTTACAGCCGTCTGTATGTCTTTAGCTTTCGTCTTTTTTCAAATATATCTAAAACTGTTTTTGAGCCTAGTCACATATGGTTTTGTAGAGAATTTTAAGCGCTTTCTTTTGATAATTAAGACAGCTTTACTTACAGTGATAATAGACAGGAAATCTTAAAAATACTGGGAGGCTCATTATTCCTGGGACACCCGATAGATCATGGGTTCACACGTCATCTTGGTCGATATCTGTGTTTTCATTTGTATCGCAGCAAACCAAACTATGACACAGTCAACGCTTGTCTTCCATTGTGTTTTTTTGATTTTTGTATTGTTATTCTGTCTGTTTCTTCAATTTCTCTGATAAAATAAACTGTTGTTGAGCGACGGAAATGAATGAAGAACACACGACAACTCAAAACATTACAGTCTCTAATAGTAGACAACAAAACGTCAGTACAGATTTGCCTTTTCTTGTCTGAAAAAAGAAACCAATCAGCGTGGTTCGATATAATTCAAATAGATTGATTCATGCAAGGAATTATTTATTTGTTTTACCTCTCTTTAGGCACAATGTCGATGTCCTTAAAAAGACAAATTTTATAACTCATGAAAACAAATTAGCCAAGAAAAGTCTCTATCTATGTTCGTAGAAGATTATTTCTTCGCTAGACCGAAGTTGTTATTAATATTCCAATATATCTACTAACTATAATCTAACACATCATATGATTTCACATAAACTGTAGAGAGTGGTTAAAAATGTTTCTCCAGAGGAGTAACACTGTAATTATAAATAACATCTACAGCAAATTAAATACGAAATTAAAGTGCCCTGAAAATGGAATTTATCAATATTAAATAGTGAAGATTATGGAACATTTTGACTGTCAAATTCAGAAAATTTCTAAAATCTTACGCCACATCATCAGAGAAAAATTACTTTTGTGAGGTAGTTGAAACTAGATCTCATATAAAATGATAAATATTAAAAAGTAATACTTATCTTTTTAACATTTGATGAATATAATCAATAATCAGGATAATTGGTGGTTGTCAAAACATATGAAATATGTATCATTAGAATTTCTCCATCATGACAACGGTGTTCCTTCTCTGATAGCAATTTTCTTCACTTTCATTTCTGACTATTGTTCCATCATTTTCAGATCAAGTGTCCCATATTTTGTGATATTGATCATTTTAAATGACATCTAGTTTGAACTATCTCATGATAGCAATGTTTCTCTGCTAATTTAGCGTAATATTTTAGGAATTTTCTAAATTCAACACTGAAAAGTTGATCCAAACCTTACTACTTAGCATGCAGTGAATCTCATTTTCGACAAGGCTTTAGTTTGGTATGCAATTTATTACTGACACTATTTTAAATCATAGCGTTACTCCCCTGCAAAAATATGTTTATCTATCCTGTACATAGTGAGTTAGCTTCTATAAGAAATGTTTATTCAGTCAAAACGGACGGATGCATATGATTGTTTAATTAAACATTCGCAAATTGAAAGAAATTATTGGAGTTCAATTAAATCTACAACAATATTGTCAACAGAATATGTTTCTTAGAAATCTTCTAAATCTTTCTCCCTGGACTTATATTATACTTCATGCTTTGATGATGTTGTTACTGAACCTACATAGAAAAAATGAATTTCTTTGTAACGAATCTTTTCTGTACGTTTACTTTATATGCTTTAAAAAATCATACTTAGCACATTTATCACGATTGCAATGATGGAGACTAATGTTGAGGTTGTTTCTTCTGTAACAATCAGCAGCTGAGATTGAGTACAATCGTTGCAGTGCAAAACATTATATTTAATTGAACCCGATATATCTTTCTTCTTTTTAGATCACTTTAATAGAAAAACATTGTACAACTGCTTTCTTTTCTCAGACATCTTTTCAAAATGTAAATTTCGTTTTTAATGCCACGGATTTATCATTCGTAGATTTACTATGGTACTAGAATGAATGTGAGAAAACAACAAAATGTAATTGATGTCCGGATTAAGTATGCACTTATACTCAGTGCATACACAATTAATGTATTATATATAGTAATAAACATAATTGTGTGATTACACGAAATAAGTTGCTCATTCATTTCATCTGTTTTAATGACCAACGATACAGAATTAAAGGATAGTCATTTTTCACTATTCCCCATTCTGCAATTTTCATTTATTATAGGGGTGTACACTTCCCCCTCACTTTCGCAAATGCTGGGTGAAGATAAACACCGTGCCCACATCCTCATTTAGTTTCAAATAGTTATTGTCCTTTTTTTAAATATGATTGCACGTGCACCAAGAAAAAAAGAATTCAAAACTCCTGTAAAAAAGAAGATTCAACCTTTCGCTAGGTTGTTAAACACATTATCGAAAGACAATGAGTCTGAAATGATTCTTTTAAATTTCTATTGTCTAAATTTATGTATACTTTTCTTTAATTTTTATTCAATGAATACAATCACTAATGGCTTCTTGAAAGGATTGCAATCACCTTGAGTTACATGCAAAGATAAAACGAATAGTAGATCACAATGAGTTTTAATAATTATTTATTATGACTAACTGCATCATACGTGAGTGCTTCAATAAATGACTATTTTTAATACGTAAAAATATTTTGTTAGTGCGTGATACACTATAGCAAAACTGCTATAAAAAGTGTTTGCAATCATGAAAGAAAGAAAGAGTAATAAGACGATGCCTTGCATAAGATTTATGAACACCGTATATTCTATTATTCAGGAAAATATGAGCTTGAGTTGGAATATCGATTGTGAAGATGGTATTGAGAAACTTCCATCTTAAATAAACAATAATGTATGAAGAGAGATACTTTAGAAGTGTTTGTCTTCTTTAACTAATGTTCAATGTGAATAAGTTGTAATAAAAATTTTTCATCTTTCTAAGCCAAGCACATGTCACTGTCTTTTCATGACAATAACAGTTTCATTAACACCTGAATCACTATAGAGAAGACATATAACTATATATAATTATTGTATTTACTTGTTGTCTTGAATATTTCATGTTATAAAAGACAATATTAAATTTTAGGAAACGAAACAGATGTATTCAGAAGATACTCGAATAGTGAGTCTCGATCACCTAGAGTAAAGTATTGCTTAAAATATCGATATAGACATCTCACTGTTGCTTTTTCGAAAACTCATACGCTAGAGCAAATGAGTTGACTTAACTTTTATTACGATAAGCTGCATAGATAAGAGTACGTCTAGCTTTGAATGCAGCTATCAATTGAATGATTGCTAAAAAAAAGTATGTCAAGAAAGAAATTTTTGTCCTTGTAAGTTAACGTATACCTTTCACATGTGTGTCATCATTTAATGTACCACAGATTCAATTTCTCGTAATGATATCGAACTCAAAATTGAATCTCTTTTCTAATGAACCAAAATTTGAGTAAGATTTGAGTAATTCACGATTTACACAAGGCATACTTTATTGCGTTCGCGCATTACAAAAGAAAAGTGTGTGCGTGGATAGGTGTGGGGTTGTTGGTGCCTTTGAACTGAAGATTAACACCAACACCCAAATAATTGATAACAATATCTGATTTGTTCAATTCGCATTGACTTGCACCAGTTTCGACGAGAGAAAAATATATTATTGCATAGAATCGATACGACTTGATAACACAATTTGAAATGTTAAATAGTATCTGCTAGTATTTTAACAAAAGGAGTATAATTTTATACATCTTGTGGTGGTTAGTAGCTCGTGCACAAGTAAAGAATGACATGACTTGCCGAAACTGAAGTATACTTCGACTAGAGACATGCAAATGAAATTAACTTTCAAGAAAAAAATGACCCAGATTGACGAATACAGTCCTTAAACGATCGAATACGTTTCATATTTTTGTGTGTACAATTTTATTTTGCTAGATTGCACGACTCACTACTACAAGTACAGATCTTCGTGACTATATACACTAGAATACGATCATATATGGAGAAAAATCGATCAAAAGGAGGCCGTATATAGCTTTCATAAACAAGGATAGTAAACAATCATCCACATATCTGTAAGCCAACGTATTAATTCGTATAACACCGTCAAAGACTGTGCCAATTTTACTCTAACATATAAATCTTATAGAACTTTTCCGAGCGTTTAAACTTTTGAGTAATACGTTCGATTGCAATATCCACTCTTTTTCTATTTACAATGAACGAGGTTTTCTCCCATAAAAAGTATTAATCCAATATTTGAGCTTATATATACAGGAAATAAAAGATGTCACTCGTATCTTTTCTCAATTTTATCTGATAAAGATAATTTTAGAATTATTTTGTAATGATTTTAGATCACGAGTCAATTTGATTCTATATTGGTAAGTAATGTTAAAAAATGCTTATGTATGTGACTTTGATTGGATGATGGTTATTATTGATAGAGATTTCAAGTTTGCTTGGTAACACGATCAGTTGACATTAAAGACGTCTTTTACTCCGTAGGTGATGCAAGAAAAAACGTGGCTGTATTACTCTTATTAGTGATGAAAAAATCAAAAGAACGCATTCGTTTTTTTGGGTGTTTTCTTTATTGACAAAGTGATAAAAGTAAGTAAAAACCGATAAAAAGACTGCTCCTTTAACCGATTTATCATTTACAATAAAACGTAAGTAAGGCCAGCAGCACATTTATGTATGTTCTCCTTGGATTCCACATTGTAATCTTTTTGAGAGTTTACTGGATGCAATATTTGATTCTCTATCCTATGGTATCATTTTCATGATGAATCATCCATCGAAAAAAAGGAACTAAGTACTATGATCCAGAAATTATTTACGAAATTGGAGAATAGTATTTTCTCACATCTGTTCTATAATTTATGTTGATTCTTGTAGAAATTCTTTTGAGTACAGAAATCAATTCTTTATTGAATGGTCATTTCCAAATGGTATTTTTAATCCTTAAGTAATGAGTATAAATTGATGCTAGTAATAATTTCTCATCTAATTTCTTGTGAGTTGAGACAGCACTAGAGCTCAACAGGTTCAAGATTTTTTTATGCGGCCCAAACATTTCTCTTCACTTCAATGAAATCATGTAGTCTGAATCTGAAAGTGGAATGTAGATATGTGTGGGAGCAATGGTGGACTCACATCATACATTTATATTAGTCATTTAATGCATGAAATAATGCTATCTTCTAAGATATACCTTACAAATAATTATTATATCATTTAGTAGCTGCATACTTTTTTGAATAGTAATAAAATCTATAAAAAGCTATGAAAATGTTTCGATAGCATTACATTTCAAATTGCTAGTTATCCTAGAAATAAATAAACAAAATTCGTTTAAAAAAATTAAATTAGCTCTTTAAATAATTAAATAGCTGTATAATTCTTAATAGTATCTCTTTTGAGTAGCAATCAAATTTTTCTTACTTAAGTTCGACAAATTTTGAGGAAACCACTACGTATTTTTTTGCAGTTTTTTAAAAATAGATTTGTTGAATACTGTACCATACATCATCTTAAATGATGAATTTGACTTTATATTATTGTCTTAACCTTATTTACTTGTTCAATATGAGTGACATTCCAATGTAGCGGTAATCTATTGAAAACCAGCGGCTAACTGCAGTTCTTCTAAGTACCCTTTCCCCTTTCCTATGGAAGATCCATTTGAAGGAGTGATGTGCCCGACATAATAAAAGATCCCCTATCTTAATTAATTATTTCTCAAAAAGTGTGAAATGAAAATATACAGTCAAGATTAGTAAGTCAACCATGACAATTGAACTACATTTGTGTATTTCGAAGTGTCTTTTTCTCAGATGATAGTCCTAATCTTCCTCTGCAAAATTACATATGTCGATCAGTTAGCTATAAATAGGTTTGTCATATATATCATCCATTTGCTGAGAGGGGTCGGAAGTTTTGAATCAACATTTGGTATTTTTATATTAAAATACAGTTAGTTTTCAGAGTTTGAGCTGAAAACCTTAATCTACTGAGATCACCATTATTTCTGAAATTTGAAAGCCCAAAAAATATCCTCTCAAATCCTCAAAATTGCTCTAGTTTTTTAAAAGCCCTTTTAACTGAAAATTATTCAAATAAATAGGATACAATGGAAACCCCCTGAAAAACTTGCACACTTGAACGTAATAGAAGACCTGATGTGTTCTATTACGGGGGAATTAGAATACCCTAAGTCATAATACGAGTGTTTCCAATCACGATTCGTGTTACCACTGGACACTATTTTCTACTTGATGGATTCAAGTAGAACTTGATGAACTTTACAAAGTGCACTGGTTTTGGTTCAATTTATGTTAAGTCATCATTTAAAAAAGGGTCAATAATGTTATACACATCAGAGATGTTCATTACGGTTGAAAATCTGCCTCTGCTGCATCCATCAGATTCACCATGAATTTTAACTGTTGAACTTCTAGACACTCAAATACGATGCCAATCCATGCAGTTTTACAGAACCCCTAAAAAAGAAACTGCCGCAATAGTAGTTTTGAAACATCTACCGAGCCGCGGAAGTTTTAAAAAAAGCACCGCTATAACGCCACTGGTGCCGTTATGGGGTGATGACGCAGCGACGGCAGCGCTGCTACAGACATCTCTGATATATATGTGTCGGTTACCTGTTTACCAGGAAAAAGACATTTCTCTCCTTATTGCAAATTGTCATTCGATTGGGCTTGAATAGGACATTGATAGACCAAACTAGAAAATGACGAACTTCACAAAATACACTATGTTTTGTCCAATTTCCAGAGTCATCATTTAGAAAAAGAAGATCAAACAGTTTTAGACATATACATACATCATTTGTATACTAAGAAAAAACACTTTTTCTTATTATGGTACATTATTTAATTGTATGTAAGTCTGAGTATGATGAACCCATAGAGAATCTGACGAGCTCGGCAAAATGCACTGCTATTTATTTAACTTTCAATGAGTTATCATTGAGAAAAAAGCTCATGAACCTTACACATCTATGTGCTTCATATGTATAAAACAATGTCTTTTTTATTCTACATATCATACATATAAATGCATTACGTTACTAAGCTCTTGCTTAATGATAACTCATTGAAAATTAAATAAATATCAGCGTATTTTGTAGATCTTATCAAGGTGTATTTGGGTCCATCAAGTAGAAAACGATGTCCAATGGTACTGCGAGTTGCAATAGGACATACGTGAATTATGACCTAAGTTATCCTATGTGGCTCTTCTGCTTAATTTTTTTAAAATGTCACATCGCATTAATCCTGATTTGAAGTCTCAGAAAATGCTAGAGTTCAGTCAAAATTGCAGCTCCTTGTTAGCGTGCGCGCTCTCGAGCGGTCGCTTCCATCAACATAGACTGTCATCGCTTAATTTTCGAGTTTGATTATTTAGTAAAGATGGGATTTAAAAAACAGCTACTAGTCAGTAGACTGAACCACAAGCAAAAAACAGTAGCGTCATCAGATATAATATACTGTAGCATGTTCAAATTGACTTTTCCCAGTAGCAACCGATCTCTTCAAAAAAGAAAATCTTAATTTAATGAAAAAATTAAAACAAATTTGATAAATAAAAGGAGTGAAGCGTTAGAACTGTCAATTTGTTTATGAGTTGCGGCCAATCGTCGACTTTGATGAAACACTGACGGCATGAGTTGTTTGTAAATGAAACACTTCGCTGCATTTTGATTCGATTGTTATCCCTACTTACAAGTCAGTTGTTGTTTTAAATGCTATCGAATGTAAAAGAAAATATTTGACAATTATTTGTCAAGTCGTATCAGACATGCAAAAACTTGAAAATAAAAAAGACATATCGAGAGATGATAGATAGATGATCATTAAGTGTAACGTTGCATCTCGCGAAATGATCGATTTTTGTGTAACGGTGCGGAAAAATGTTTAATTTTTAGCCTGCAATCATTCATAAACATGTATATTTAACAGAAGACAAAACTGTTTGTAAAGATGATGCATAGTCATAGTCATAGTTATAAATGTAGGAGATGAACTCATCTCGCTCACCCTTATTTTTCTCCATGTCATCTCACTAAATGCCCGATAGACAACGACATTAGAATGCTTGAAAAATGTTAGTGTTTTATACACAATTTTTGAATGGCAAGATGTATTAACTTTTCCGCGCTTAGGTGTCTGGTAAATAATCAAGGTTTTTTATTTTGCACATGAAGCCTATCTACAAGTTTCAATATTCATTAAAACATTTTCCACCATACGACAGAAATCTGAATATTTCAAAGTGAGTTTTTATAAAAAAACATCAAATTAAAATTCCGCTGAATCAGCCAAAGTAGTTTACTATTTATAAAACACTCTACTGTTCTAATTATGTTAGATTACAAAATGTTACGATGTCTTTAAGAAATTTCCTGAAGAGCTTGTATGATAGTTTCAAATGAATCAAGGTCTTTTTCATAAAAAAAAAAAAGGAACAAGTTTTATTTATTTGTTCGATTATCAATGTATAATTCTTTGCTTATCTTAGAGTAAACATGGCAAGAAACACTGATGAAGACAACCATGAACAAAAATTGCGAAATATTGTTCATTGTAATCATCAAATTCGTAATCTTGTACAAGGTAATGTCCATAAATTTCTCAGTTTGCGCGAAGAACTTCTTACTAATACGGGCATAAGAGACTTGACGGCATTCAAAGATGTTCTATCGCCTTTGATTGACGGACCACGTATTGAACAACTAAAGTCGTGTATTATGTCAGACAAAGCTCACATAGCACTTTGTGGTGAGAATTCAAGTGGTAAAACAGCATTTTTACATGCATTTTTGGGCATTGGTAAAATTCTACCGTCTGGTGATGGCCCTGTTACAGCGCGAATTACAAAACTTACATATGCTTCGAGTGAGCAAGCATGCATCCGCATTCGAAAAACGCTTCGAGATCAATCACTCGCTGAAAACGAAGTGGATCTTTCGACTTTTTTTGCTAGTGAAAAACCTCATTGGACTAATGTCGGCCGCGCTCTCTCAAAACACGTTAAACGACCACAAGGCATTGATGAAACTTCACATGAATTTGCCGAATGGGCACGATGTGTTGTAGAAATTCATATTCCATCACCAACATTGGCTTTAGGAATCGACGTGTACGATACACCTGGTTTTCTTTTAGACGATGCTCCAGTTCTTAAAGAAATTTTACATGATCTGGTCGAACTGATTCATCCTACAATAGTCTTTATGTATAGTAATCCGTCTACGGACGATGCTACGAAAGGTTGCTTTTTAGCAATGAAAACCGCCTTGTATGACTTAGATAGCACTAGTATTTTCTTTCTGAATTCAAAAGCAGATTTAAATCAAATGCCAAAATTCAAACAAGGTATGGCAATAGACGAATTTCTTACTACATTAGCCGATCAACGAGCGCAACGCTATAATTTGTTGTTGCGTGCTCCTTTTCTTGCCAATGATAGATTGGATGGTTTGCCTGCATCAATTGGCGAATGCCATTGTTTCGGCATATGCAGTGTCAATTCACAATTGATTAAACCATATGGTCCGCTAATGAATGAAACTACTATTCAACATATTATCCAATTTGTAGGCAATAATAATTTAGCGGTCGCGACACGTGTATGTAAAGTAGTATTGCCCATCATCAATGCGTTTTTTAATCTGTTACTTTTAACAAGATATCGCACACCGGAAAGATTAGTACAACTGCATTATGATGCTATGAATTGGGAACGAGATTATTTTCAGGCATACACAATATATACAGAGAAAGGTTTGGAAGATCTTTTTTCGAATATATTTCAACAATTCAATACAGAAGAAGACTTTATTGTACAAGAAGTTTTAAAAACGCATGCTCCTCCAAATCTTTTCGAGCTTGCAATATTAACAGCTGTACATCTTCAAGTTATTAAACCAGCCATTCGTGATACTCTTCGACAATTCATGGGCTACGTATTCGCACATATAGCATCACATTGTGATCTAACGCGCGGTGCAGCTTTTAATGAAATCTTGATCGGAGCATTAGGCAGGCAAGACATAAGCGATTTTGCAGCTTCTTTACTTGATAATCATCCTATACAAAAAACTATTCGTGCTAGCACATTATACATGATGAACACAATTTCAACACCGTTTTTAAAATGCGCTCAACATCTGCTAAATTTGGATTTCTCTCATGAGACAATTAGTATGACACTGTCAAAAAACATCAAAGAATTTCATGAAAATCAAAATTGTGATACTAAACGAGAATTAAATGATATTGTTCGTAAATATTTACTGAACGTGCAAAAAGTTATCAAAAATCAACAAAATACAATGTGGCAAGCAGTGAGACTGTGGGGAGATCAGCAAGAAGCTATTCTAAGATCGCTCATTGACATTCATTATGAAAAAGCGTGTCCTCTAATTGATTCTCATCAAGAAACACTTAATCGTTTACAACAATATGTTTGGCGTTTTATTGTGACTGAATGCGGACTTTGTGCAGCGCAAGATATGGCAAAGTTTAATGGTAGCATACCTGAAATTCGTAATGGTGATTCTAAATCAACTATGTTCAGTATATTTACTGCCGACTGGGGAGACGAAAAAAATTTAGTTGTGAAAAAGCTTAGTCGGTCTCTGCCGGATCAACCGATTGCAGCTTATTATGAAGCACATTATCATCGCGAAGTAGCAAATTTATGTCATCCAAATATGGTTAACATTCGCTATCTTTATGAGTATCGTCTTGATAATCAAACTTCTGAGTTATGGATGATCTTTCCACCATTGATGCTTACTTTGGAACAATTTTTACAACAGTTTTTGGCATCACTTTCGATCACAACGGTCCTCAAATGGATGAATGATATTGTCGATGCGCTCATGGCTTTACATCAAAATGAACTTGTTCATCGAAACGTCGTGATGAGCAACATTGTCCTTACTGAAGATAAACGGGCTCTGTTAATTGACTTAGGCGATTGGTACGAAGATTGTGATCTCAGTGTGCGTCATGATCCATCATCGACTTTCAACGGAACGAACGATGACATAAAAGGATTTGGTACACTCGGACAAATTCTGAGTTCTTTCATTGAGCAAGATGAGAATGTGTTAGCAATCATTAATGAATTTAATGAGTTAATGTTAACATGTTCTCAGGCTACTCATGAGAAACCTGTAACGACTGAATTCGTTCAGCAGAAAATTCAGTTCATGCTAGATATGTGATGAGTTCCTATTTCTTTTTTCCAATTTTAGATGTCTTCGACTAACAATGAACAAGTTAAAGCCTCACTCACGTGTGCTCATCAACTCAAGACAAATGTTTGTTGTGCGGCTGAAGAATTTAAACAGTTGCGCACGAAATTACTACAAAATCTACGAATTATAAAATCGAAACACGTAAGAATGTTCGTCATTTTCCATAAGATATAGAGTGAATTTGAAGGTTCTAAAATGCGTTACAATTTGTTCTGAACGTCAAGAGGAAGCATAGACAGAAATTGGTTGATTAACGGTTGTGAGGTATGAATTTCAGATCTCTTAAACACTCATGACTCAATGCTGAAGTACCTTGTTTATAGAAAAAAATCTCAACTTCCGACAGAATAAAAAAAATGTTTCTTACACAAAGAAACAAACCGAACTTCTATGATAGCTTCAAGATTGTTCGAATCGTTGCAGAAGAATAGATGCTTTTGATTTTTTTATTCCTGTTAATCTCAAGATTGAGCAAAGGTTTTTTCTAACAATGAGAGTTGTTTTCAACGTTTTCATCAAATAAATATCGTTCTAAAATTTTAGCAATATTGTTAGGAAAATATTCAGGCTTTTTATATGGCAGGCAATTTCAGGCTTACATGAATTCTGGTTTTTTTAAATTGTGTGATACTCATTGTTATTTTAGTATCAAGTTTGCTTTAGAAATCAATAGTATCTCGACTGTTTAGGATAACACGGATCCTCAATGCTCGCTATCAACAATAGCTATTGATTCCTGTTTTGATGGAGATGGTAGTATTGACGATCATTTCCAGCAAGTGTCCGACACATTGTTGGACGAGCATAGTATCATGAGTAGGCCCGCTCTCGTCGTATTTGGACCAAACTCGAGCGGAAAAACATCGTTTATTCAGCGCTTTCTCGGCATTGGCAGTATCCTACCTTCGGGTATAGGGCCTGTAACAGCACGTATCGTTCAACTCACATATGCATCAGCTGAACAAGCATGCTTTTGCGTTTATGAAACAATTGAAAAGACAATGGTTCAATACAGAGGTGATTTGTCGTATTTCTTTAAAAACCAGCTACAACCGAATTGGGAAGGTATCACTGATGCTATACTACCTCATGTTAAACGACCTACCAATATCGATGAGAGTTCACCGGAATTCGATGAATGGGCCAAATGTTTTGTTGAAGTCTCGTTGCCATCGAATGTTCTTTCGTTGGGTATTGATATCTACGATACACCAGGTTTTCTTTCTAACAATCGTGAACAAGTATTAACTGATAATTTGCATAAACTCGTAAAACGCATCAAACCAACTCTTGTCTTTCTTTACGATAATGCTACTATCAGTGATACCGATAAAAGTTGTTTTCTAGCCATGAAAAACGCTCTAGGTTCTATGGAACGTGTGTCAGTATTTTTCTTGAATACCAAAGCCGATTGTATATCGATTGCTAATGACTATTTGCTTGATGATGATCCTGATAACGTACCAGAAGATCTCTTCTGCGATACACTACGTGAAAAACGTCAACACTGCTACGAACTCCTTCTTCGGCGACGTGAAATGGCAAGTGAAGTACTAGGTCGTTTGCCTGATTCGGTAGATAAATCTACATGTTTTGATATTTGCACGATTCCAGGTAATTTTGATCCATGGGAAACATATACAAATTTGATCAATGCCGCCAGCTTTCAACGTATAGTTGAATTTGCCGTCGAATCCTATTCTGCACCAACATTAGCATTAGCACGAGACATACTTGCTACTGTTGATGATTATTTCGATTTGACTGTTTCAGCAGCAGTTCGTTTGCCAAACCAGTGGAAGACTTTGTATGATGAAGCCATAGAATGGGGCCGTAATTTTTTTGAAGAATACGAGAAAGTACTGCCAACGCTTACTGATGATTTAGTTACAAACATTCTGCATCTATTTGAAGACCTAAAACCACAAATCGCTCACCAAGCTGCTTTGATCATACGTACTGATGATCCTATTGATGCATTACTACAAGACAATGGTAAAACAATCACAAACTATATCCGATTAGCCGTTCAAGAGCAAGTTATTAAGGTGGCGGCAAATAATGTAATTATTACCAGACGAGACGAAGTGAAAAACCTCATTGCCAGTCATTTTCAACAACAGCGTGGTATACGTAAAAATGAACTACTTACTATTGCCCAACGACAAATATTAAGTGAGATCTCAGCCGACGTATTACAACAAAATACTTTATTCAATATTTTTCTTGATAATATCATTAAATTACCTATGAGGTTTATGCGTTTCTGGCGCAGTTTACCCACGCGTCTTAGTGCTTATCAAAAAGATCTATACAATCGACATATTCATGGAAAAATAACACACGGAGACGATGATGTATATCAGCTACTTGATGCTATGGATGCTTATGCTACTTTGTCGAATGAAACTAATCGACGAACTTTTGCAGATTATTGCTTGACAAAGATCGCAGACGAACTTGGACAACAAAAAGGAGCATTCGGACGTAATTTAATCGTATGGATAGAAGTACAAAAAGAAGCATTTAATAAGATTATCACATCGGATTATCAGTATATTACAAACCATCTATCTGGTCAGCAGGCACTTCATAATCTTATTTCTCAACTTTCTGGTCCTTTTGCCAGCGTTGAATGTCACTTATTGGCCACTGTAGAACTTGTTAAACGACGCGCTGTACGCCCTATCATAAATGAAGAATTAGGAAGAGGTGGCTTCTACAGCGTGCATGCAGCTCAATGGAGTACGGAAAATAATTTAGCTGTAAAAAAGCTACTTCATCCATTAACCGACAATGAGTATATGGTTGCTCTAGAAGCGCATTATCATCGTGCAGCAACACGTTTATGTTCAAATTACATTGTTCCACTTCTTTATTTATATGAGAACAATATAAACGATAATCAACAAGAACTATGGCTCATAATGCCAAAATATTCTATGTCTTTGAGAGATTATTTGAGACGACATATTCATGAAATATCTTTTGCCAAAGTTATCAGTTTTGCACTGACAATTGTCAAAGCACTGGCTGAGTTTCATCGCCTGGAACTTGTTCATAGAGATCTTAAAGCTAGCAACATTATGCTTGATGACAATGAACAATGCTACATTATGGACTTTGGTACGGCTAAATTAGGATTGTCCAATCAAACTCTTCTAGGCACAGCTCCATTACCACCAGAAATGATTGCCATACATGTTCAACAGCAAACAGGCACTGTCGCTTATGATGGAACCGCAGCCGACATCTTTTCTTTCGGACTTCTTCTCTATGAAATGTTACCTAAACCTACTTATGAACGACTTGATTCTAATGCACTCTTACATCTAGAACAAATCCTTCTCTCAAACCAACAGTCTGACATAAATACAAAAGCTTATGAAGCTCAAATTCGTGCATGTCTTGATAAAGAGCCTGCCAAACGACCGAGTGCAATTAAATTGATTTCTGAACTGACGCGCATTCAGCATAGAACTGAAGTTAAACCATGCATGGTATGTGACGATCGGGAACGTGCATTACGTTTCGTACCTTGTGGACATAAAGTAATTTGCGCTCAATGTTGGGAGTCATGGTGTGCTACGTCGAATGGCAATGGCCGATGCATTCTCTGCAAAGGAATCGTTACAGGTCAAACACAGGATGATAGCAATGCCACATATTACCTGCAGTGAGCCTAGAAGATGCATTCTGCAAAGTGTTTCACACATTATGACTGGTCAGGCTATTCTACCAATGTAATTAGAAATGACTGAACTACGTACAAAACAATTTTATGTGAAAATATTCTATGATGTTTTGCCTTGTTTTTCTCCAGTGATAAAGTTATTCATCACTTATTTTGAAACTTCAAAAGAAAAATCAGAAAGTAACAAGGTTATTGACGCAAATAAAAACTATAGTACCGTGTCACGATCATCAATTAATTCCTATGTCCGATGAAGTTCTTCTATTCTTCATACAAGTTAGTTCTTTCTGAGTTATTCTTTAACCATGTTATTGCTGCCTTTCAACATGCATGTCAATGATTCTGGCGCTTCGATCAGTGCATTTTCGACAGATTCTGACCCAAAAGACTCCGTTCCAGGATGGAAAACCCGGGAAAATGATAGGAACTTAAAAGCTGGAATCCGATGATCATATTCGATGCTAGTTTTTTTTTTCAATTTCAGTCATAACCTACGGTAATCGAGCACAGACCATCACCAAATCCGATCATCGGATTTCTGTTTTCAAGCTTCCATAATTATCCTGAGTTTTCCGACAGAAGAAGGTCTGCATTTCTTGATCCGGACACTTATGCTTAAATAGACATAATTATTATTTAAAATCACTTTCCGCCTTTTAATAAATATTTGCCAGCTTCTGTTAAATATATTTTAGCTATTCAAATTTGAATTTTCGAAGCTCAATTACAGTGGGCATAGATGAGAGAGTGAGATAGAAAATACTGTGGTTGTAAAGTATAGATATGAGCATCATTCGATTTGAAGTAGTATTGTTTTATACTTAACGTTCATTTGATTAAACCAAATTAGACGAAATGAAAATTTCTGAAAAATGTCGTATTTTCAAATTTAATCTTGAAGAATCGATAAATAATGTTAGGAATTCATCTATAACTATGAATGGAAATTATTTACAAGAAATACCTAAGTATGTCATAGCTTGAATTATGAATAACAGACTAATTTAAAGATTGTTTAACACAATGTTATATAAACTTCAGTATGTCTACAATGTTTTAGTACATTAGCTATTGTTGTGTAATATTTCAAAAAAAAACCTTGTTTATGCTGTCCTTAATAGACTGTAATGTGGAACTCAGATACCTTTTTCAGCTCTATTATACTGATACGAAAAATGGGTAACGAAATAAATTGCTAATCGATGATGATTTCTTCTCAACATTCATTAATCATCAGAGATGTGTTCGATCTAATTCATTTCTACATTTCAAATGCAATGTATCTTTTGTATCAGTTTTTACTAATCCTCTATCATCTTATTTATCTTGTTACTATGCGTTAAGTAATTAATTGCTGTTATTCTTATGTTTTTTTTTCTAATTTAGTATTTTTTGTATCATTCTTTGCATTGACTTGCCTGTAGTATTAACTTGTATTATGCACTTTAGGTGATCGCATATTATATATCAACATACATTATACTGTATTTTAATGAAGTCTAAAACACACACAGATTTATCATTTCCATGTCAATTGTGGTAGATTGGTCATTGAAATATTTAATTACGTCAAAAATCAGAAAGCATACCATGTAGCATGTTCAAACGTATATTACGGCTAATTAAAGTTCGAAAACTCTAGAAGGTTCTTAGGATAGAAAAAGAGCTGATATCTGTTAAATCCTGTTGCTAAGCAAGGACATTTAAATGTATCTTTGTTCAGTTATTAATAGTAATTATAAAAACTCAAACAAAAGACTAAAAATTTAATATCAATAGCTATAAAAAACATATACAATGACTATTGGCGTTGTCAGAGTTCCGGTTTCATATGATTTTATTAGAACACTTGAAATCGATGCAATAAATGTTACACATAATGTTTCTAAGTATTTTATTATTGTTGGTATAGTTCTTATAGTCGAGACTCTTGTAAACCGTACAACCACTCAAAGAAATCCTAAACTTTAACACGAACAACCATCGATAATCACGATCATTTAATAAAAGTCAGAAAATCTTCTTCTGTTCATGTTGGTGTTGTTGGTATTTTGGGATAGTCATGAGTGATCGCGTGGTTTGGAAGAGCCTTTACAATAAGTATGCTATGTAGATCGGCGACAAGTTATGTTCAATGGTACATAAATGAATGATTATTTCAATCGATTATATGTGATAATTGAATAATTGTTAGTAACTGTATGTTGATGACAAAAATGATAAAATACGTAGCTCTATTTCAGAAACCGAATAACTAAATCTATCTTTTACATTTTCAATCTTAAGTACTGTAGCTTCGAATTGTAAACATCGTAATTATTTTTTTTAAAAGTACTATGATGTCATAGTATATATAAGTTTTTTTCGAGTTTTTAGTTAATCATTTTAGAGCGTGTTAATCTCAAGAACTCATAATAATTATATTCAAATTAAAGCTTTCTCGAGATATAGAACATGATAAGAATGTTTTATAAACTCTATTTAATAATTCAATGATCTGAAAATGAATAAAACATCTGTTGTAAACTGATGGACGGCTATTCTTTTTTTTATTGATGTCATTAAAAAAAAAATATGCAACTATTCTTAGAATATTCAACAGCGCATTGACATATAATCACTAACCGCAAAAAGTCGTACATTTTATAGAATAATATCTTAATTCAATGACATGGTAATGAATCTTGTTGAATATCTACGGAAAACTATGCTATACATTCAGTTTTAGTGGATACCGAACACTAATGTTCTATTCCTATTGAAAATAAATCTAACTTCCACAACAATAACAAAAAATACAATCAACAAACCTCGCTCACTACTCTGTTTTTTTAACAAATTGATTGTCTACCAACTAAGTAATGTATGCATTTTTTTAATCAATTCGTTCATGATTAGAATTTTATTTCTTTATAATTAATTTACTCCATAGAGATACATAATCATTCTATGATGATGAATCACTACGTAGCACGAATAAATCAGCATTCTTAATAAATAATACAGTAATAAAAGAATGTTATGTTATCAATGTATGTAATTGTGCTTATCGAATTTATTCTTTTTTTAAAAGACTAATCCTTCAATAAAAAAAAAAACAATACACTTTAATTCATATACATGAAAGGAAAAAAAAAACAGAAGTTAACCACTCCATTTTTGTTTTGCATTATTATTCATAATTCGTCGTCGATATACTGAACATACACGTTCACATTCTTCTCGAGATGAAAAACGATTTTGATTACCACCACAACCACCCCATATAAAAGTTTGACATGAACGTGATTGAGTATTAAAATAATATTGTTCAATGCTTGCATAACATAGACCAGGATCTGGTCTCAATTGACAAACATAAATACCATTGATCATTGGTGGTCTTGTCGTATAGATTCCACCATTGTTTCCTATTCAAATAAAATTTAAAAAAAAATAAAATGAAACAAAAGAAAAATATACTTACCGGGATAAATTGATGGACCGACTTTTTTCATGACAACATTAATAGGATTGATGGGAGCTGGTATTAATCGAACCGGTGTATAGCGATCATTAATATAAAGTAATTGACCATCTTTTTCAATACGAGCTTGAATAGCATATTGTTGAATATTATTATTAGATTGTATCTGTGCTATTGAATATGAAATTTCATATGCAATAGGAAAACGATATGATCCGTAAAGAACAAATGTATTAATAGGACGAGCTGCTACATCTTGAATAGAAACATCTGCTAGATATACAGTTATCTGTGAACCATATGGCAATACAGATGTATCATCACTTAAAAGATTTCCTCGCACACTTGCTCGATCTAAAAATGAATTTAATGATATGAATTATTTAATAATTGATGTCTTTTTATTTGCATTTACTTGTTTGTATTCCTTGATTCCATGTTGGATAATTCGGTAAAAAAGATGACCAACTATTAAAATTATTCAATGGATATTGTTGTTTAGGATAATTATATTGTGTATTTACAAGTGAAATGAATAGAAATAGAATAATAGATAACATTTTTAATGAAGTTTATGTCTATTGGTGTTCAAATTATGCTTTTTATATTAATCTTTATCTAAATGTCATGTTCTATTTTTTTTCCGATTCAATAAGCATAAAATAATAAAGAAAAAGAGTAGATCGATTTTAACGTCAAATCACTGACATATATTGGTATTATTGTTGGTGTATAGATGAAGATTGATATACCTCGAATTCCATTTGTCTGTAATAAAAGACAATAGGTCATAAAAAAATGTATATGTAACTGTGACTTATTCATATGCTATTGGTGCCATTGAAAAAAATTTATATGAGCCAATTGTATTGACCTTATAATATGCATTAGCAATATGATTGAAGTTTTATTTAAGAAGTAAATTTATAAACAATATTTGATTGCATGATACATGCAATTGAAATAATTTCATAAATAGTCTCTGGTTTTAGATATGTGTATATCTTCAAAGTACCGATTTATCAAAGAGATAATTAACAATCAACATTTCATTGTTCTTTTTTTTTTTCTTTCATAAACAAAATTGTTTTAATATAAATAATTAGACTTTAATAAATTATTTACATATAAATTGATTGAAACCAAACTTCACAAAAATATTCAATAAATTACATAAATAGAACAGCTTTGACAAAAAAACTAAATGAAACTATTGAACCAATTGTAAGACCAACTATAAATGTTATCAATGACCATCGAATAGCTTTTTTATAAAATGTTGATGCTTCAGCATAAAATCCTTGACTATGTGTTCGTACAGCACGTATAGCATAAAATAAAGCAATAAGTCCTAAATAAAAATCAAACATAATCGATATTATTCATTATGAATGAATATTAAATTTCGTATTCATTCGATAGCGTACCTAGAATAGGACAAAATAATGATGATATACAAGCACAAGCTAAACTTCGTACTGGATGTTTTGCATCTTCAATTTCATATGATCGTTGTCGATCTTCTTTATAGAATTAAAGAAAAAAGATTCATATTTAAATATTCAAAATTTTTACCTCTATCATGATTTAAATCTCTTGTACTTGTAAATTTTGCTGATGATGTACATCGATGACCAGTTGGTGTTGTTGCAAGTGCTCGAGAAGCAAACATTCTATTTAAATAACAAAACAATAACAATCAACTACGAAGACAATGTCAAAATAGAATATCAAAAGATCATACGAGTATAGATACTCATGAAAGAAAGAGTGAATCTTGCACACATATAATTTTTGTCTCCAATCAGTCAAGCAGTAATGATGATAAAAGAGTAGAAATAGAAAAAAAAACGGAAATAAGAAAAAAAAAACGTAGTTTCTGCTTGTCCTTAAGGAATACGAAAAAAAAAATCATTGTAACATCTTTGCTTGAATATATCTCAAGAGAGTTTCAGAGAAACAGAGCCGACTAGACGTTACCATAATGCATACACATAATAAATATCTGTTGTTTTTTTTTCCTAGGAAAATAAGAAATATATAAGATAGTCTAATAAAAACAGATAAAAATTTTCTCGATTTAGAAGTATAAATTTTAGTTTCAACAAATAGAAAAACAACAATAAAAATTGATTCAAGTATTTTTATTACGTCAATGAATAAATGGAACGAGACAATGTCAAATCAGGAACACACACCGGAATTAAAATCACATCCGCTTTATATAATTGCTTGACAAGCTTAATCATAGGATCAACAGCCTAGTCTATATTTTTCTTCGCTTAAGGGCAGATTCAGATATCAAGGATATCTTACACATGGTATCCATATATCACTATTACAATTGATTCTCTATATAACTAAAACCAAATCAGTACACAACGATCAATCGTACATGGGATTTCGGCATATTTTATTGATTGTCTGTGTTACAATGAGAAAAGCAAACGATAAAATAATAAATAAAAGACAATAGTTTTTTTTATGTATGAGATAGAGACCGATTGATGGCAGTTTTTCTTTATGAGTAGTCTAATAATACGCTGATATTTATCGTGTTGCATAAATCATGATATTGTATATAAGTAAATATTTACTAACATAGTCATTTTCTGTATTTACAAGTCAAAGATATCTTCAAACCTGATTGATTTAATAATTAACATTTATGTATTTTTGTTAATCCTTTTCTTTCTTCAATAACCAATACAGAAAAGAAAAACAAACAAAGAAACACACAATACAAATTCTCATAGATCAATAGTTTATAAATAATTTTCTTTGAAAATTATTCTTGGGATAATTGTTGATAGAATTTAAGTGAACGATCCATGCTTGAACTTGCTACATAATTTGCATTTGAACCAAATCGAACACCAGTTGCTAAAGCTGTATGATCATTAAATACTTTAAGTAAATCCCATTGTTTTGCTTGATATACTCTATTAACAAAAACAAAATTAAACCTAAATAAAACAAAAATTCATTCGTTTACCGAACATCAGTACCAGCTACACCAAGATACATTCCACTTTGATCAAAAACAAGATCACGTACTTCATAACGATCTTCAAGTGTAATAGTTTTAAAATTTTTTAATTTACGTAAATCCCATAATTTAATTGATGCATCTTCAGCTGCAGTTGCCAAATAATAACCTTTCAAAAAAAAAAGATAAACAAATTGAATTTTTATAGTTCTTTGAAAAATAAAATCAATATTCTACCATTTTCGGAAAATGCAATAGCATTAATACTTCCGGCATGACCAGGAAAATCAGCAACATTATTACATTCTTTTAAATCCCAAATTTTAATTAAACTTTCATGTGTACCAATACCAAATATAATACCATCAGGATGAAATTGTGCACATGTTAATCCTAAATAAATAAAATAATGGATAGATCGAACATTTCTTTATTTTTCAATCGATTAAAAATGTAAGAACAGAAGCAGTTACATAAACAGATTCCGAATATAGAAATTCTTTGCGACTAAACATCTACTGCAGGGTAAAAAAAAAAGTTGCTGCGATTAATATCTCTAACCCGGAGAAGAAAAATGTAGCCACATCTGTTTCGCTATTAATTTCCTGTTACAGTTCTGGTCGTTATGATTAAGTGAACATGTTGTTCGAGATGCGTTGACAAGATACTGTTTTCAAATGTTGATATCGCCAGCTCAATATCATGCTGACTACGTTGTGACATACACATGCTCTTTTGATTAGCCGAAGTGTACTCAGAACTTTGCATCAGACTGGTCTTCTATCGAAAGCTACAACTGGTATTTGTTGTAGGGAAGATAGTGGATTATTGAATCTGTCACTAGGCAGCATCTTATTCTGCCATGAAACTGAAAGGTAGAAGTATTCTTTCTTCCTTCTTGCAGTAATTTTTCTTGTTTCAATCGTAAAGGCGTCCGATTTAGCTCGGCTTTACATCCTTTTACGTACTTAATTGAATCATGTTGTCAAATCTCTTAGGCTCAGTATCGAGACAATATACGTTCTTCTCTAAAATAATGTTACTTACTGAATATTTTCTATTTCTGACTTTTTACGTCACCTAAAGGATAGATAATCCTCTACAAAGTGAGCTAACCAGGAAACTAGTTTAAGTGAGATATGAAAAACTCTAGAAGGATGAATGTTCTTACAAGGAAGCTACTCAAACTGGCATCCGTTGTTTGAGCTCATATTAAATCCACAGATAGGCCTCAATGAAACTAGCACAACCTTTGAATAGTTCGTCCCAAAGGTCTTCGGCGTTGAGTTATAATCAGTTTACTGGATTTTCATCCCATATGCCTACTTCTTAACGAACCAAATAAGAATGTTTGTCCAAAAATACGTATAGTAACTGTTACAATATTCCAACAGTTTCAGTCACAAAGAATTTTCAAGTAAGTTCGATTATTTATGATCTTTCAGAAACCTCGGAAAGGGAAGGATTCTCTCAAATACAGTTCCCTCGTAAGAGCCAAGAACGTCGAAAATATGGCTCCGTAAATAAACTGTTTGTTCTTTCCTTGGACGTATTTGAAATTAGTTGTACTGCCAATCGCGTTCCGAAGATTCACTCATAAGTTCGACAAAAAAAGATTCGAAAACAGCACAAAAAAATCTGTTTATCCATAAAAATTATAATTTTTCATACCTCTTTGTGAAGTTGTATCTTGAACTTTAGTTATTAATTTTCCAGTGCGTAAATCTGATAAAGCCCAATAAGTATCATTTGCACTTGATAAAACATAATCACCAGTTGGATGAAGTGAAAGGCCAGTTATTGGATTTTCATGTGCTTTAAGAATTTTAAGACATTGTGCTGATGGAATATGCCAAACACGAATACTTGAATCTGAACTTCCTGTTATTGCAATATCCTATAGAAAATAGAATGATTGAAATTTTCAATTAACTATATCTATTATTATATATAAATATATACCTCTTCAAAATGATGAATAACATGTGTAACTTTTTTTTGATGACCTTTTAATGTTGCAATAACTTGTTCATTATCTTTATTAAATACAACAGCTTGACGATCATTACCACCTAAAAAAAAGAAAACAATAAGTAAATATATTTATTAGTTCAATTTTGAATTTTTAGGCATACCAGTAAGAATAATACTGGAATTTTTTGGTGATATATCAAGAGCTAAAATACCCGGATTACTAGCACTATGTAATGCCTAGATAGACAATAAAATTTATATTTAAATATAAATAGTAGAGTTTTACGAACAGTATGTGTTGCTGAACAACGAAAATTTCTCATATCATCAATATTTGTTAAACCTTCTGGTACACGTTTACCACGTTGTTTACGTAATTGTGTTAAAACAGATGCTTTATCTTGTAACTAATTGAATATAAAATTTAAATAAAATTTTATGAATAAAATCATTTATTTTATTTACTTTTTGAATAATTTCATCAGTCATTCCTTCAGCTGTTGATGCTGATATTTGAGTATTCTCACCACTAATGCCAGCTGCTGCATGATGTGAAATTTGTGTTGATTGTTCATGTGGATACTGTTAAAAATTTATTTATTAGAATAATATTTACGGCATATTAAAATTAGTGACAGAGACTATTTAATTTCTTATAAAAAACAAATCTTTAACTTTCTCTTGGATCCGATAGTAAAAACAATATTCTACATTTTTTTTATCATATTTGATCATTCTTCAACTAATATCATAATTATGAAATTTCTATATAAACTATTCGTTATGATATGTAACCACGGCGTTTTAATCCATTGATTTTCACCATTTTCTTCAATCTGAATGTAGGGATAAACTTTTGAACATCGCCCTAGATAGTCGTTTAGCCAAAGACTATAAATCAGTAACGTGTAGGGTTCACAATCAGGAGGGCCTTTCATTCCCCTTGAAAATGTTCGACTTTCTGCTAATATTTTTTGCAGCTTTGTGGTAACTTCGGACAGAAACTGAATTTCGAAAAGAACGACCCAGGGCAGATCATCTGATGTGGAAGGAGCAGAGTCAAGGTATGTTTTGTTCTGCCGCTATTACCACTTCTAAAAAAATATCACTAATTCTGATAACGTCTCGTTACAATATCCGAACTACTTCCTTATTTCATATATGAAGGATTAAGTAACAGTATTGTGAAAAAAATGTGTCACAAAATAGATAGAATAACATTATTCCCCTATGATTAGCAAGAACAACTGTGTCGTGTTTCACACTGCAATCCTACTAGGATTGCGCTGACAGCTTTTATCTTCGATGTAGAACTATAGAAACAAGATTATATCTCATTGAATTCATGAACTTGTTTATTTTACAATGCAACGATTTGAGATCACTTAGATTTTGTTTGATTAAGTTGAATAATCAAAAAAGTACATAATCCCACATTCGAAGAAATACTTTAAGTAAAAAACTTGATGAACTTGTCTCTGTATTTGTTCTACCGGCACCATTTTTTTTACTATACCCTCATATGTATAGACGGCTGGGCATTAGAGAAGACGAAAATGTGAACGAACATTATCGTTCACATATGAGAGAAAATTTCTTTAAGAAATTAAAATATTTTTGTCACTACTCTTGATATGCACTAAGTAATTAAAAACTAACGAATATTTAAGAAAATTAATATCTATACATACAATTGGTATTGTTTGTGAAATACCAGCTTGAGGTTTAAGTGTAGCTAAAGCTTCACGAGCAGCTGTTACTTCTTTATTTAAACGTGCAATAACACGACAAGCAGCATCATGTTGATACATAACATGTGAAAGTTCTATTTTAAATATACAATTAAAAATGTTTTCTTTTCTTATGTATAATCAAATAACAAACCTTGTCGTGCTGTTTGTAATTGTTGACGAAGTGTAAAACTATGTAACATACAAGCATCCCATTCATCTTGTAACATTTTAAGTATAGCTGGAATACTTGTAGCTGATGGTGGTTTTGGTTTACTCAATGGTGTAACTTAAAAGTAAATAAATAAATATAACAAGAAATAATTATTTCTATATACCTTTAACATCAATCAATTGTTCTTCTGTTAATGGTTGTCCATTGATTGGATCTGTTGGAGATTCATGAAGATATTTAAGAATTAAACGTTTTTCATAAATACAACCAGATACAGGTGAAAGAACTGGATATTCTGGAACTTCATTTGAAACTAAAATTAATCAATATAGTAAATAATTAATTTATAAAGAAGAGATGAAAAATAACATACGAGAACAAATAAGTGACATGATTGGTAAGTTTTAAGTATTTCAAAAGAATAACACAAATGTCGTAATCTGAAATAGAAATCAATAATTTGAAATAAGTATAGACGATATTTCTCTACAAGCTTCAAATCGCTTTGTCAGAAGTGAATATTGGTCACAGCTTTTTTTTTTATCGAATATTCTATATTACTGGCACTAATGGCTAACTCAACTCTTGTATTTTTCAATAAAAAACCATAATCGAGATTGATTGAAATGCAAATATATCATTTAAAAATCAAGAAAAATACAGTACAAAATCTTGTGTAATTATATAAAAAGGTCACATACAAAAACATCTAGATAATTGAAGTGAAAAAAAAAATTTTATGATGAACAATGGATCAACAATGACCAATATTATTACTGGTTAAAAAGTGAACGATACATTTATATATTTGTTCAAACAAATTCTTTTATTTTAAAATCTTGAAAATATTATGAATAATTTTTTATTTCAATCAAAAGAATAATATCAATCATCAACAGATGTCACTTGTCTACATTGATTTAGATATAGGGACGATAAGAGTTAAACATATTTGAACATTCGAACGCTTGTTCTGAATCTTTGCAAAGTTTTAATGTTAAGTGAATTTTAAAGTATTAAATATCAAAATTTCATGGTGTTTCATGATACACGTTGGTTTTAGTGATGGAACAAGGAGAAAGGGTTTGAAGGGAACTCAGACCCGTTCCAGAAACTTTAAGCGTCTGTTAGAAATGTGATGCTTCTGCATTGTAACAGAAGAACATACCTCGTTTTCTATATGAAACGTAGGGTGAATTTCTTCCTAGAATATCTGACTCCACTACTTAATTGTCAGCTTAGTGGCGAGTTTTGTCTTTCTTGAATTGCATGGAGCCACTTTCAATAATGAATGAAGTATATGAACCGTAAATGTATATTTTATTTTTTTTTGTCTAATATGCAATGATAACAAGGGATTCGATATTTGAATCGGACATGATTCGGAAAAAATGAACGACTCATGTTTAGATAAAATCCGACTTTCTAAAAGTGTCAAAACCTAGTAAGAAGGATTCTGTCAAAATCTAACAGGTTCTTATTTGAATTCTTAGGATTCGATAGAACTCAACGGAGATATGTTTAATCTGGATATGCATTTCATTTCCTCTTCTCGTACGCTTAGTTAACGAACTGTGATTCGATAGAACAACTTATGGTCTTTCTAAAAAAAAGAATGTTTTAGCATCGAACTGTGAACGATGTCAAAGAGGAAAATTTTTGACCGGATGTTCTTTATGGATGCCTGTCATGATTATCATTTTTAAAATTATGGAAAAATATTCTGACAAGAACTAAAGTTGATTTGTCTAGCATTACCAAAAACCTTCATTTCATTGATATCTAGAAAGAACTAATATCTAACCACATTACAGAAAAAAAAAACTGATTGATATAATGAAAATTCTAGAATAATAATAATAATAGTTTATGAATATAACAGTATCAATATTCTTGTTTAGGATCAGCTGGTACCACTGGAGCAACAGTTCTTTGTCGACGTGCTTTAATTTTACGCCATACTATTCGCCATGAATGAAAAAATCGAACGTCAATTGTAGCAACAAGAATTGGATCCATTGCAATTTCTATATAATTAAGTAACGAAGTATAAATACCAGGTTGAGTATTAACATTTATAAATTGAAAAGCAAGTAAATTTGGACTCCATAATGCAAGCCAAATCGAATAAAATATAATTGTTTGAGTTAAAAGAGTTCGTTTATATTTACGACGAAGATTAATTATTTGTTGACTACGAATACCTCTTATGGAACTTACATGACGAATACAAATCCCAATAATAATAAGACTAAGTGTAACTGGAATAATATAGACGAAGAATAAATTAAATATCTGAACAGATAATGATACATATTGTATATCACAAGCTTCGCCTGCTTTACGCCACAATTGAGTCCAATCACCAAGAAATTGTATGATGACATTAAGTGCTGGTAATATATAAATCAATAGATGAGTTAAAATAATTAAACGAGGATTTTGTACAAAAACGTTTCGATTAAAAATAATTTGTGCACAACGGCATACATTTAATGCTAATAAAATATAACTTTGTACGGTATTTGTATAAAATTTTGATGATGCTTCCCAATAACATAAAATCATGCGAAGTGTTGGATATAAACATACACGCCAATGACGCATACTATACATAATAAAAAATCGAGTTAGAAGAAAAAAATCCGTTATTAAATATGAATATAACCATATCAAATTTTTTTTTCTTAATGATGAAAATGGTATAAGTTGAATCCAGAAGATAATATGAATAACAACAGCAATTGAACAAACGACAATCGTAGGACTAAGTTCATCAGCTGTAATTGATGACCATGTCAGAGTAGTGCAATTCATATTATTTTAACAACTATTTTCTATGAAAAATTTTATATGATGTATATAAAATTCTTCTTAGGATAAGTTATTCCGACACTATCATCTTTATTATAATGAATAGTATGAAGATTAATTGTAAAAAAAAAGGATAGAGAAGAACAAAAAAAGAAGAGAAAATACTTCTCTCATAATTCTCATCATTAGACATCATCAACATTGATGGATTCCATTGATAATAGATGAAAATTCTATTGAAATCGGCACATCTCTATCTTATTATATTTTCTATAATTAAATAGAGAATATAGAAGTCATCATTTTAATTATTTTCAAGACATTCTAAAGAATAATCATATTTTAAATACTTATGTTTGATAATATTTTTCTAGTTGTGTTTACATAATGAGGAATTTTTGAATTCCATTCAATATAAATAGTATCATGAAATTTATTTTAATTGATTCGTTTTATTTCAAATGATTGTCATGAGAATTTTTTCATTCATTATACTTCCCTTATTGATTTAGCTAATTACAATATGTAACTTTCATTCATATATACAGGGTCCGGAAATAATATTATTCAAGGGGGGCAGCATAATGCTATAGTTTCAAATAGGATCAACAATAAATTTAATATCAAATAAAAGTACATCGAAAATAGGGTTTATCAGTACTAAATAGTAAGGGTTATGACAACTTTTCAGAGTAGAATTGAGGAAATTCCAGAATTCTGTGCCATGTCGATATATAAAAAAAATTCTTCTCATCAGGCAGTTCAAATTTCATCTCATTCAAAATATTGAATATGACAAAGCACTATTTATTTTTTTAAGGTTCGGCGAATATAATCAGTAATCAGTATGGTGACTATGAGCATTCTTTACAGCACCGGGATAAGACGTATATGAACATTAAAAAGTTTCTCGTTACTCAATGTTTTTTTCCATTTTTATCAAAACATCGGAAACGTTTTTTTTCCGGGTTCTTCGTGATAACGAGTATGTTTCATCTTTGATGGCATTTTTTAAACTTCATTTTTGATTATTTGTTTCCAGGCGAAGTATCGATTACTTGTGATAATCATCATGTTGAATGAGATTAATTTGAACTTCCGTCTCATGAGAAGATTTTTTATATGGCGTAAAATTCAGAAATATCCTGAATTCAACTTTGAAAAGTTTTGATAAACCTCGTTTTCAACGCACTTTAATTTGGTATAAAATTTGTTGTTGATGCTATTTGAAATATCGACGCTACCATCTTGGAATAATATTATTTCTGACTCTGTATATATATATATATAGTTGGGTATAGGCCTAGTTTTGAAGATTCTGAGCTGATAGTCAATGAAGATTAGCGCTATAATGATTTCTTTATCTTTTTAATTCTGAAAAGCTTTGAAAAATAAGGCAAGCTGTCGTGTTTTTGCTGGAATAACTCTATAATTACTAGTAATTAAAAAAGAGGAATGTTCATAAATTGTCAAAGAATATTTATTCAATTGGACATAGAAGAACAACTGATGTCTTCTATTATTATAGAGGGGAAGGAAGAAGAGTTTCTAAATATAGGTATATAAAAATCCATGATTTTATTATTACTGTATTCAGATTAATAAGAGAAATACATTCATAATGTATTGAACTCAATTTAATTAATTGATCTTTACTTAAATGATTTTTCTACATCAAAAGGATAGAATTAGTTTGTTTACGTTTTGTTTTTCTTCGATGACGATATACAACAAAATATATCAATGATTTTATTGCAACTTATGACATCTGCATTTTTTGTTGTTGTCTCCTTTCCTTGTTTTACACGTCTATATACTCATCTAAACTGCACCTGGTTAACAAAGAACCTAACTGAACTTTTCCCGTCGCTGCGTGACAGAATCTATGTTAAAGAGTAAAGACTATTCTTAGAAAAATAATTCATCATTAGTTAAACATTGAATCATTAAAAAAAGAGTCTTTTGAAATCTAAAGGATCTTATTAATCCATTGTTCATTAGTCTTCATTAAAAAAATGTAAAATTATTAGCACAATGGCATATGCAGAAATGTCCTCTGTAATGTACTTTAACGTCCTTATTGTTCATTCATTGAAAATAAAAAATAATAAACATTAATTAGGTAAATACACGGATAAAAAGTTTACAGAATACATAAATAAATAAATCATAAAAATTATTCAAAAATTGATTCATAAAAAAAAACAATGATACATTTAATAGCAAAATATTATAAAAATTAAATTTTTAAATTTATCGTTTTATGCAGTACAACATCTTTGTTTCATACCATTACCAATAATTTGTTTTTCTTGAATTCTTATACCAACTTTAGTCATTTGTGCACTTTCACATTGATTAAGACGTCGTTTTAGTGCAAGTCTAGCTATTTCATCAAATACTTCAGTTATATTTCTATTATCTTTAACGGATATTTCGAAAAATGATAAATTATTTTGTTCAGCATATTGATGTGCATCACTAGTTGGCACAACTTTATTTACCTTATTATTACTATCATCTTTATTACCAACAAGAATTTTTGGAATACCTGTGTCACACAAATTTTGCACATCTGAAAGTCGATTTTTTACATGAGTGAAAGTTGTACTGTCTGTAACCTTCGAATTGAAAAGAAAAGCAATTATGGAACTTTATCATACAAAGAAAAAAGAAGCGACATACGTCATAAACAATAATAATCCCATCAACACCTCGATAATAACTACCTATTGATAGAAAAAGAAAATGATTAACGATATTTTATTCAATTTACATGATTTATTTATTTACTTGTAATCGAACGAAAACGTTCTTGTCCAGCAGTGTCCCTAAAAAATAAGTGATTTAGTACTATTTTATATCTTTTTAATGGATCTAATAAAGACAACACCCAAAAATGAGAAGAAAAGAAATAAAATTCTAACAAGAAATTATTGATACAGTCAACTCATACTGTTTCAAGAAGTCCTTATGTTCAATCCGGAAAAAAATTCATATTTTCTTCATAGAACTATCTTTCAAATAAGAAATGATATTAATATTCATTCCACATTTTATATTCCAATATCGCTGAGAGTTTTAAGCGAATAAACGCACCATATTTGTAATCTACATTTATATGCGCCAATGTTAATAATAGCTATTTGAAAATCTACACCAATAGTTGCGGTATATTGAGTATGAAAAATCCCATGAACATATCGAGCCATTAATGAACTTTTTCCAACACCTGAATCTCCAATAATAAGAATTTTAAATGTTTGAACAGGTTCAAGATTTGTTGTCATTTATATAAAAAAAAGACAAAATGCATTAAAGATCTTGTTTGATTTTTTCTTTTTGAATCATCTTATTTATTGTAATTTAATAATAAATAAATTATAAAACAGAGATTTGAAAAAGCGAGAAAAAAAAAGAATATAAGGCGATTTACATTGAGAAAATTAAAATGGAATGCATAGAAAATATTTATCTATTTGCAACATGTTCCACTATATTTCTTATCTTTGTTCTTTGATCCTTTTAATCGAATACCTTGAGATGATGATGTACCATTGGCTAAATCATTCTGATGTGATAGATGAGTTTTATTACGTGTTTGTAAACGTTGATGTAATGCTAAACGTGTAATAGCATAGAAAGCTTCAGTAACATTTTTATTATCTTTTGCTGATGTTTCAAAAAATGGTAAATTCATTTCATGAGCATATTGTTCAGCATCTGTAGTTAATACCGCTTTGTTTGTTGATATACTATCTATTGGTACAATATCATCTTTATTACCAATAAGTACTTTAGGTATATTTCCATCACAGTATTTATTTATTTCTTCAATCCAACGACGAATACGAGAAAATGATTCAGCATTTGTTACGTCATAAACAATTAGAACACCAGCTGCATCACGATAATACTTGAAGAAAAATAAACGACAAAAAAACAATAGATAAAAAAAAAATCTTTAATATTTTTTTACTGTTGTGGTTATCACACGAAATCGTTCTTGTCCAGCAGTATCCCTAGAATATTTAAAGGAAAAAGTTTCGAAAAGTCCATATTTTTATTTCATAGAAACGAAAAATGTTTGACAAATTCATACTTAAGTATTATTTATAGATTTAGAATACACTAGTGATTGATTTATGTTTCTAGCGAGAAATCTTAAGATTAATAGAAATAGATACTAGAAAAGCTCGCCAAGTGATAAATTGCTTTTCATGAGTCTTACTTCATTCAACAAGTTCTATTGAGACTTGAGAAAGTAGGAAAAGGGTTTCTTCACATGGATTTTGTGGGACTCATATTATGTTTTTCGAAGAAAAATACAATCAGTCTAAGTTTTTAAGTTGAACTTTTGCGGCTTTCCCGTCCCCCCTCCCCTCATTCATGACTTCCTCGAAATTTGAATGATTGAAATACGTTTGTCAATATCCTACATAATGTAGTTTTTAATTTTTCCGCAGATAAAAATCTATGTTTAAGATATCAAGGATAATAGATAATAATGTACGGATTTGCTACAGCAGTCATAGGATCAGTATCAGTGCTTGTAAGCTTGTCGAGATATATACTAGTGAGTTGAGACTTGCCGTAGATAAAATAGATATGTACAACGGATTTATGTGCGGATTAAATTAAGAAAAACAGAATACGAAAATGAAAAATAAAAAGTGAATAGCATACAAAAAGATTGTGTTTAAAATGCTGAAATAAATGAGACAGGCCGTTTCTTTGGTCATTGATTATCCTGAAAAACCAATTATAGTATACTAGAGATTTTTATTAGTTTACTTATAATTTTCAGTTCAAAATATGCACATCTCTCACAAATAGAAAATACTAGAAAAATCTGCGACTTTTTTTCAGTCTTCCCTAGTTCCAGTAATAGTGGTGTAACCAGACGAAAGTCAGAGGGGGGGGGGGGGGCTTACTTCTCCTCTCCTAGCCCTACGACTTTTTTCTAGCTACGTCACTACTCAATACGACCATTTCATATAAACTAGGATTCATCTGAAAAGTAGTTTAACTATTCTAAATAGCCGAAAGGTGTTCATTTAAAAAAAAATTAAATTATTTATTTAAATAACATAAACATTCTAAATAAGTTTTGGTGTTTTTTCTCTGAACTAAATAAATGACTAACCAAATCTGAACTTGACATGGATATTCATCAATCATTAATGTTCGAACTTTAAAATCAACACCAATTGTTGATACAAATGCTGATTGAAATGTATCATCAACAAAACGAGTCATCAAACTGCTCTAAAACAAAATTAAAATAATTTTATGAAAACAAGACAAGTAATTTTTAAATTTAAACCTTTCCAACACTTGATTCACCTATAATAAGAATTTTGAACGAAAATATTTCATTTGATATGGCCATTTTATTAATTGAAATGATAATTTCTTAACCTATTTACATAAAAATCTTAAGAAAATAGGCTACTTAATGATAATAATAATAATATTTATCCATCAATGAATCATTTCAATCATGAAACATGATTTAGTCATCGCTAACGGCGCCCTCTATATTTCAAAAATTCGAAAATAAAAATTTCATTTTTTTAAAATTAATTTTGAATTTAAAATTGCAAAGAAATTTAACATATTCAATTATTCGATAAATGATTATTTAATATACTTAAAAGTTAATTAAATAAAATTTCTATTTCCTTTAAAACGATAGTTATGAATAGAGAGTATTATGATAATAATTGCAAGCCCTTCAAACCGTTGGATTTCGCTTTAAAAAAGGGACTTGACACAGTATAATGAGTCACGAGAGAGTAGTTTCCACGCCCTGATGAACTCTCTTTGTGATTTTTTCTGAGCAGCGATGAAAAAAAACAGAAGTTAATACTAGGTCAAAAGGACTTCTAAACCCGGGTCTCGACCGCGCTACTGCTCTCTCCGTTCCGTCGTCATCCTCTCGAGGCGTTTCTCGATACACCATATTCCGATATTCGCTTTTGTTATGCCAGTACGTCATTAATTAAACACTAGCAGTGGACGAAAATGTTGCTTTGAAATGTTCGTAATCTTGCTGTCACTGAAAAAATGAATCCAGTGAGAAAATGAGAAAAATCGGCGGCCATTTTACAATAAGGATTGAAAGAATATTAATTAGATAAAATAGGTTTATAAAACGCCAATGAAGATCTGTCACGAATTGCTCTATAGTCTATTATTGTGTTTGATATTTGAAACACTGTACTAAGTGTAGATTGTTTCTAATTCTATAAAGAAACTCTTCGACATGCGACAGGACTTTAGTTACGAAATAATAGCTTGTTCAACCTTTCTTCATGTACATAAATATATCAATATTACCAATAGTGTCCGATTTATGTGACTATTATATGGATAGCTGTTTAAAAATTGCCATGGTCCTCTGCTTTTAGACATTTATTTGAAAGCAGTAAACGTTTTCTAATGAACGACAAGTATTGAACTATTGTGAAAAGCTTTTCTGATTACAAGCAACGATAAAAGTTCATCTAAACTGTACTCAAAGAAAACAATCTTGTTTATTAACTCTCGCTATATGATTCTATTTATTCAGTTTGTCATTCATATAATAGATATTAGTAATATGCTTCTTAACTTGCATTTTCACGCGATAAGATGATAAATGATAACGACAATCAACTTTCCGATCGCTGACGAAAAACGCTCTAAGGCAAAGAGTTTACTTTTCCGATTCACTGCTAACGCATTCTTATAGATATAATAAATATTGGAGTACTCTGTTTGCATACGACGAGAAAATGTCTTAGGCAGTACAAGATAGTAGAAATATAGACAAAATCGCCTATCGTAGTTATGAATAGATAGAATTGCTTGTCTGCTTTTGATTCTATTCAATGTTGCAAAAATTCTCGTCTACAACACTAAATATTCAACGGAAACGGCAAGTATAATCATAGACATATGACTAGTCACAAACTAGTGACTAATATAACCTGTATCACTATATAGTGATGATTCTTCTATTGTTAATAGTGGCATGATCAAGAGTAGGTTAGACTGTGTGTCGCTCTACCATCAGAAAAATAGAAAAACGTAATAATTACCATTATTCACATCGTATTTCATGAATTGCTCACTAAGATCGTACGAGTACTTCCCTGTCACCCACGATTTCCTACTTACGTCATTAATCGCTAACGAATATTGAAGAATTTTATTTTTCTAATTATCATTATTCAAATCATCTAGGACTGTCATTTTCATTTTTTTTACACCATACTTCAACGCTTTATTTCTATCATTACTTCAATTTCTCTCATGTACACGTATGTTGTTTGAAAAAATATAATCGAATTTCAGTAAATCTATATGTAAACAAAACTAAAAGTTTATTTAATTTTTTTTCCAGAAGTTTCTATTTTTTCCACTGAGTAACTATGTGTACAAGTGAAGGAGTAAAGTATTCTTTCGTTATGTGAGATCATACTTCTATTATTTCTAATTATTTTCTATTCAACAGTTTTCATTCATATATTTGAATAAGACGATGATGTTTCTTTGTTGAGTTTTTTTTTTTTCTATACGAAAGATGATCATTTTTAACTCGATCATTATTTTTCTGCTCGAAAAAAGATTATTTGTATTACCGGCCAAAAAGTTATTCAACCCTATGTTTTCTAGTTTCCTTTTAGTCGTGTACTCGACCTTCTAATTAATTAAAAAAATTCACCACTTGCTCGTCACAAGCAAACTTCCTTCTATCTTTGGAACACATCAGATTATCAAGGTAACCTATTGCATATAGAACAAAATATTAAAAAGCAAATATTCATCATACCCATGAGTTAGGATGCATTTTGGTTTTTGATCCAATACAGTTAGAATAGGGTGTTTTTTTTTTTCAAATTTATAAATCCATTCAATGAAGGTAACGATATATTTTCACTTTTACTGTTAAGATCAGCACTGTAAAATTAAAACAAGTATTCCAATTTTGTCTAAGCAAATTGAGCTGAGCTGTAGTTTTGACATATTATAAGCCTCTTTTTTCTCTCTAATTAACATTATGTCTTTCATATATGCAGATGGAATAAAAACATTTAGTAAACAATAATACGTATCATCATTAGAAATCCATTTAAATAAACATGATAATTCGAAAAGTATTACGTAATTATTTACTAAATAGAATAAAAATTTGTTTTTATCTTCTGAAAATCTAGTTTATATTGATTTGAATAATTTTTCTAAATAGAATTCATAATGTCAAATAAGTCATGATGACCAAGAAATTTTTTTTTATTCTGTGTAATGATCCATCAATTAATAGTCATGAATTATATTGGGTACAAACTATTAGAAAAGATTAAAAACTTGAATCATTCATATGTGAATTTGTCATTTTAACAAAAAAAAGCTATTAACACAATCCCTACAGAATTAAAATATGAAACACGATGTAGGTGTTGCTACTATTCATAGGAATATTGTTTTATTCTATCTATTTTGGAATACATTTCTTCTTCGTTCTTTTACTTAATACCTCAGAAACTCAGTAAGGAAATAGTTCATATTTTATAACAAGATTTTATTAATATATGATGCTTGATCATATATCAACAACGTCTGTAATGACTTATGAAGGATGCAACTTTCTACTCTATATACTTCAAAACTCTTTTTAGATCGTTTTTCATAAATTCAAAATGGTCTATATTTAATCATGATTAAAAAAGGGTTTGTCTTAATACAGAATGTTATTTTGTTTTAAATAATTAACGACAATCTAAAAGGAGGATTGAAGTATACGAATAAAACTTGGGATTCACAGATCGTGATATATGTTGTTGATATACGATTAAAGATCGTATATAAATAATGTATTGTTCTCATATATGAACTACTTACTTATTCAATTTCTAGTGAATTCAGAAAAAGAATGGTGAAGAAATATATCCCAAAATACATAGAATCAAAAACAATCTTCATATAATTAGCTAGACCATGTTTCACATTTTAGTCTCATAGGAATTGTTCTAATAATGTCTTTTTGTAGCGAAATAATTTGCCTAGGGTCTCATTTTTTCATTAGATAATCATATGTTTGTTATATTAAAAAAAATTTAAAAGAAAAAGTTGCAGTTTTAAGTAGAAAGATTTATTGAAAATAGTGTAATTTAATTGTATAAACAAATTCAAATCATTGTTTATTTTTAGTAGAAAAAAATTTGGTGTTATTTAAGTGCAAGAACAAAACTGGAAAAAAAAGGGCTTTTATTTTTATTTCGTAATTTCTATATAGTAATGATTCATTTATTTTTGCATGATTGATTCCATCATGATATCATAGGGTAAATGAGTTAAAATATGTATGTCATCATTGCAAAATAAATGTGACTTTTAGTTATCTTGAATCGAGTCATAGTAATTGCAGTACACATCTACTACAATAAATCAAAACAATATCTATTAATACAATATAATACCGGATGTGATAAAAGTTCTGCGATATATTATCTTTTAGAAATATTTAAGTTTATCCTAATCTTCCTTTCAGAACATGCAACATTTGATCCTCAACAATATTCTATTGATCTTAATCTAAAGTAGTAGGAAAACAAATTTTTTATATAGTCTGTGTTTTGTGATTTAGTCCATAGAATTTACCTCCCACGCATTATTTATTATCATCTCTTCTTTCCATGGAAACAAATATTTATTTTAAAAACTAAATCTTGTATTACGCAGCGTTTGAAAAGCTCTTGTTATAGAACTTTGTGAATAATTATTTTATAAAGCTTGGCAAAAGAATTTAGCTAAAAGTAGACCGTTTTTTATTTTAGAAACTTATATAAATTATTTTACTCCCGATAAATATAGACTGTGATCGAGCACTTATAAACCCTACTGACAAAACTTTTACAGTAGAAACTCGAGTTCTTTTATGTATCAAGTTTCTTACACATCCCTTTATAACTTCTGAAGAACGTTTCAAATAGAGTAGAAAGACTATAATCGTAATTCTTATGGGAGTACAATATGAAACATAATGTAGTTATTGTTGCTAATTACACAGATATTATTTTATTCAATCTATTATATGATATATTTCTTCGTCATGATTTTACTTAATCTTCCAAAAATGCGATAAGAAAATAATTCATATATTATAATGTGACGTTATTAATAAACAGTCGGTAATTATATATCAACTTGTGTCACAAGATTGGAAGGAAGATCCAAATTCTTACTACTATTCCTCAACATTCCTTTTAGATCGTGTTTCACAAAATATATGACAAGTACCTTTCATGCACTGTATCGCAAAAACACTTTCTATAACAGGTTTCTTTTGTCTTGTTGTATATGAAGATTAATAGAATTTTGATGATAGTTAAAAATTGTATCTTCTGACAGGAAACATAGCATAAGATATTTTTTATCAGCTAGAATATTTCTGAAAGAGAAAAGGCTGCAAAACTTTTGTCACGCTCTATATTGGCTTAGAATCATCATTTAGTTCTTTAAGGTACTACAATATTAAAATAAATGACTAGACAGTTGAAGAGTTTTATTATTTTATAAGATGCGAATAATGCAAAAAGAGAGTGAAGAATATTTGAAATATATTCATATATTGTTGTACAGAGTTTGTTGTGCTGATCAAGAATATATAGATTTTCTAGCTTCTCTATCGTCTTTTTAAACAAAAAAAAATTTGAAAATATCCGAAGGGGGTAATTTTTCTATTCTTACTATCTAAAAATAAGTGTCATAGTCATGTTTTATCGACTTCGAAGTCAAAGACCTGTCTGGTATCGTTATGCTAAACTCTCTACTAAGGTGAAATCTCTCGAGGATAGGCTTTAACAATATCCATTTAATTTTTAAGAAATTTATTTCACCGACAAACAGTTTCCATCAAAAACTCATCTATAGTCCACACTCGGGGTAAGTTTGTGGATTCAAAAATGTTTTTCGACGAAATATATGGCTTGATCTCTTCCTACAAAAACCTACATAGATAAGTTTGCAAAGTATAGTAATAAAAGATCTTAGTAGGAAGTCCGGCACAGCCATGCCGAATAGATCTCTATGTCCAAAGCCAATAAAATATGATGTGTTCTATTTATTTTTAGATAGTAAATAACAACAAAATATAACTAGAAAAGTTTCGGCAATAGAAACGGTAAAAAATCTGAATGTTTCTTAAATGTGATTATTGTATATTTTTACATCCTTCGGATATTTTCAGTTTTTTTTCTCTTAAAAAACGATAGAAAAATTTAAAACCTAAATACTCGTGACAGATTTATTAAATTCTATCCAACGATGTATGAATGAAACCACAAATCTTGTATATTCGAATTTTTTCCATATTTCTCACATCTTGAATTAAAATCAAGGTTATCAAATCTCTTGATTTGTTCAGGAGAATTCTGGTTTTTAAGCCTTTCTTATGTTTTGTTGTTTTTTTTTTTTCAAATCGACTCTTAGCGACATGTTTAGTCAACAAGAAAAGCAAAAAAACAACCATCAAATGCCTCTTTAAGAATCTATTTTTAATCACAGAAATTTTTGTGGAGTAGTGGTCAAAATAAAATGAAACGTGAACCTATTAGTGCTAAATTAAAAAACTAAGATGAACAGCTATTTCAATGAGTACAGAATCTTATGAATATCTTTTACATAAACCAAATTGATTGAAACCAATCCGGTCATCAGAGAAATACTTTCATGTTGCAAAAGTGCAACAGACAGTACAGTAAATAACATGTTGTTACTATATGTTTATTTTGTTTCGTTTCATATCAGTTTATAAATCAATTTTTTTTAAATTTTACTTGTATATTTTTTTTGAACGAATATTAAAAGATTAATAATATCAAATGCATGTGATCATATTTCTTGTTGTTGTTTTTATACTGCTTATCAGCAAATTTAACTACAAGTGCTTTATTAGAAGAAAGTAGCAAAGCTTCTGCGAACGAAAACATCAGCTTTTCTCGAGAAAATATCACTGAAATGCTTTCTGTTTTTCGAAAATAATCTCCTGATTTAAAGAATAAAGCCTCTAGTTTTCTTTTGCGAAAATCTTCTAATTTCGAAAATATTGATTTAGTAACTATGATTAAAATATCTCCATTTGAATGAATAGAAATTACCAAGAATACGTCATAGATATTTAAAATCTCTGCTTCAAATACATTGTGAGATGTTTTAATTAAAAACCGCTTTTAACTACCAGACATACTACATATTTCATTGATGTTCAGGGATATTCCTATAAAGTTATGTAATTAATTATTATTTTAAGTCCTCTCTCCTCTCAAAAAAGGTCAATCTTCGTCAAAAACACGAGCAGTGAAATAGATGCATGGAAAGGCAGTCCAGTCTCTGATCTTTCAACAATGATATGATTGTTGTTATTAGTCACCTGGTTTTTTTCAATAATTTCCTTCATTTTCTGCTTGAAAGGTATGTTTTCTTTCCGATAAAATAGGAAAGCTGGTTTTGTCTTTTCCGTATTTACGTTTTGTTTTTTAATCACGCATCCCAGAGTTCTCAAGGGAGCTTCGTTGTAGTCAATGACGTCTTTTTTTAAAAAGAGCATGTCAAGATGTAGAGTATGATTGAGCTCCCATTTTCGAATTAAGCTTTGTTCTTACTACTAAAATAAAAAGTACATACATATCATTAGAGAGTAATTTTTTCAGTTTTTTTGAGACACTACGTTTTATTTCTTTTCCCGTCTTAAAAATGAAGAATTTAAAATCGAAGGACTCTATCATGTCCTGTATTGCGTGACATCCTCTTTCAAACAAAAACGAAATTATATGTACAGAATGAACGCCCATAGGGAATTTTGGATTGTCAAACAAGTTATTTTTTACCTTCGTTTGTTAAATATATCCAAAAAATATCGTGACATAAGACTGACAAGTTTATCATAGTCTCTTCACTACAATCCCAACATATCTTGAAAATTTCATGTGATTTGAATGTATTTGGTTCAAGATCGATTTGTTGAGTTTGAGAAGAGTCTTTATTTTAGTAAAAGCTGGTTTTATAAAAATTTCTTGCTATCAAAATATTCGAATATTTCACGTTCTTATTGTATAAATGTAGTATTTCATGTCTAATTATAATCTATCAGCTTATATAGAATGTTCTAAAAAAAATAGGATACTTTTATCATCTTGTTTTATTGTTTGAATATTAATCGTATTATTCATAAAGAAATGTAATTATATCAATATAATTTCCTATTGTTGTTGTTGAGAAAGAAATTCAATTAAATATTAATGAATGACAATTTTGATCAAGGTCTATTTTTCTTTCTAACACGATAGTTTATTGTTAATTAGTATTAGTAGTTTGATTATTACTGTTTGCAAGATTTCTGACTACCTTGATAAATTTTATGTATAAGACTAATTCGAAATTTTAATAAGCTTTGAAATGATATTATATGACTAATTTTCTATGATTTAATCATCTGAACCTTGTTTCATATTGACAAACAATTTATTTTTCGACTGTTATAAATTATTTCATAGAGAGAAAAAAACAAGGATATTTATTTAAAGTTTACTTTCACTATTGATTATTCTAAGATGTGAATTATGAAATAACATTCAACTCTGTATTTACTAATAATTGTAGTTAGCTTCGAACATGTCGATCTATTCGTCGTCAATCTTAGATTAGCTTATGACATTATCTACTATGAAGAGAACACATTTTTATCGAATTAGGTTTTTTTCTTGTTTTAGCAACGCTAAAAAAGAACTTGTGATTCTCAATATATTTCATAACATCCGATGATCTATCATACGATGATTATCATTATAAAACAATAAAGAAAATAAGAATTTTGATTGATGAAATTCCATAATGCTCATTGATGTAATCAAAGAGACAAAAATTTATTATTCTTATTTCATTAATTTTAGTATCTTCACATTGGACAAAAATTAGGATTTTTTTTAATCGAATGTACACATCGCAACAATATTTAGAATCGTCTGATAATACATTTCTGATTTTTCTACCGTTAACCTATTCTACATATAAAATCGATAATACTTCCAACTATCGACTTTGCCAAAATAGAATAAAATTCAGTAAAAAAACACATAGGGACTGTGAACTAAAAGAAGATACAAAATTTGTTATAGTTCATGATGAATATAATATAAAACGATATCGTAATATGAATTTTAATAGAAGCTTGCAATCCTTTAGCGGATCATTTTAATTACAAAAAAAGCTAAGCAAACGAATTAATTGCTACCAAAAAAACCATTGTTTTCTAATTCCAAACATGATTGTTTTTCTTTTTTTTTTAATTTACTAATCGTTTTAGGTGAAAACGGTTTTCTGTTGCACAATTAACCGTATGGAAAATGAATAATGCAAATAATGAAAAATTAATCAAAAGTAAGGAAAAGAATATGTTTATGATTACAATGAAAATAAATAAAGAGAACTACTTAAACCATATGTTTCTTTTTTTCTTCTCTCTTTCTATTAGACATTTCATTTGATAAATGTGAAATGAATATGAGTAAAATCATTGATAGGCTATTATTTATCAGAAGAGAATTTTTTTTCCTTTTTTTGGTAACAAATATGATGAATGATGAATGATGATTACTATTTGGCTTCAGTTGCTACACAGGTAATGGCATGATTCAGTTGTGACTTGATAAATTTATTTCTGCTTATTTATTGAAGCACAAAATGAGACAATTTTCATATCTGTTACAGACATCTGAGTAGTTATTTTAATAAGAATTTAAAATAGATATGTTTGAGATAGATGAATTAAAAATAAAAATTTGATTGTGAGGGTTCGCTTATTTTTACTCGAACATTTTTATCAAAATAAGCAATAATGTGTATTGTGTTAAATAGGCGTAAGAAACAATTATTTAAAGCTGAATGCATGTGTTATTTAAATGTTTCATTAGGATGATTCTTACGATATGTTATATGCATTATTTTATTTTGTAAAAGATGATCAAAAGCATGTGTAATGAATATCAGGAAATGCTTTTTTTACTATCATCTATTTTAGGATTAGATTCAGTTTGATATGTAACTCATGTTTGTCTCAATACTAATAATAGGCTGATGTCAATCGGGACGGAAATGACGAATAGATGCTTGTTTTATTCTTTAGTTTCTTTTTTCTCTAAATAGATAAACAAAGAAAAAAAACGTATGGATTATATGGCTAGTTCTTTCACAATTTACTAGTTTATATATCAAATTGACACAAGACGTTGAGAATCAGTTTATATATCATCTTCAGATATATGACCACTTATGTCTAATCTTGTTATTTGATTGATTATTCTCTTTTTTTTTTCAGTAACATTAAATATTTTCTTCGTTTTCTTTTCGAGATACATTATTCATTCTATTTATGATAAAATAAGAGATTTTGTCATGGTGCAATTGATTGGTTAGAATAACCTATATAAATAGCTCCTATCAACATTTTCTAAGCCATTTGAGACATATTTATAACAAAATACCCACGTTTTTCTCTATTAATGATGATAGACAATCATTGTTGATGTCATAGATTTTTTTTTTGAGATCAAGGAGTAAATTTTTCTATATAAATAAACTCATTATTTGTCACGTATTATTCATACCTTATATTCTAGTCGATAGATTTGTTTTACTTTTTTTTAATATTTTTGTTTTTGATAACAAATCTTGTGTTTTTTTTCTTATCATTCATTTATAAATATATCTTTTATTATTGTTGAGTCCTTGTTTTATTGCATATTAAGAATGCCTTGAATATTTATGAATAGAAAATACAAAAAAGAAAACGGAAATGAATTTTTCTTTTTTTTGTTTTTATTGTAACGATCTTATTCTAGATAAAATATCAATGAGTATTTTTATATATTCATATTCTAAAAATCTATAAAAACGAAAATGTTATTACATGACAGTTTTTTCTTTTCTTCGCAACGATACATAAATGAAACACATTCTAGTCCAATAACTATAATACATTCACCACTTTTTCATTCAACATTAACATTAATTATAAGTATATTTGGTACTTGTTCGAATTTGATTTGTATGTTATATCTTTCATATATTATTTCACGATATAAACAACGAAAATTAAAAAGAAATAAAAGTGAACAACAAAAATCGCTTCATATACTTTCAAATAAAAAATATAAATTTTTATTAATATTAACAAGTAATGATCTTTTATTATGTTTATCAGCAATAATAAGTTGTGTTGATGAAAAATATTATTTTCAATCATTAGTATCACATTTTCATTTATGTTCATTTCATATTTTAATATGGAAATTTACACTTCATTTTATTCCTTTATTAACAATATCAATTTTATTTCGTTATCATTATATATTAAATAAAAGATTTCCATCAAAAATTTTTAATACAACAACATTTAATCAATTATTTTTTACTGATTTATGTATATTGATACCATTTGTCATAGCATTTGCATGGTCTGTTGATGGTTTATGGTTATGGGGTGAAACAAATATAAATAATTTTATTTTACCAACAATATTTGATAGTGGACCAAATCAAACAAAAGAAACATATTTAACATCATCAATGAATACAACTCTTCATCAATCATATGTTAAATTAAAAGAATATAATAATAATAATAATGATTATTTACCTCAACAAACAATTATATGTTATTTACAAACAAATAATAATTTTAAATTTACAGCTCGACTTTTATATTTAATACAAGCTGATTTTTTACTTCTTTGTTCATTGCATTTTATTGGTAAGTAAATAATCATTGAAAAATTTTTCAAAGTTCAAACATATACTCAAAAATGTCATATTTAAATATCAAATATTGATTAGTGTCATTCATTCTTTTGAACTTTTTAATTTTTTTTGAGATTTGCTTAATGCTTTGATACACTTATTTCAACGTCTTTTTCACATGAATAGATTGCATTTTGCTCAACTGTTGAATTTGTTACTATATAAAGATTCTTCCTGATCGATAGCAATTTGATTCTTATCGTAATGAGAAGAAATTTATTCTTTTGCACATAATTTTCTAAATGTCATTTTCTCCGACTTAGATTAAATTATATTATTCTTGATATGATTTGAATCTATAATATTTATATGAGCATGTTTCTAAATACTTGTTCATCGTTCAGAATTATTAGATGAGCGAAAATAATAACTTCAACGTCTTTGATGCAGTTTATCCCAAAGCAACTGATTATTCATGAGGCTATTTAACTACTTGGTTGATAAATATGTGTACTTTTTTTGTAAATAACTTCTAAACAATTCGATAAGATAAATGAATCATAAATATATCATTATTAATTTTGAATAGTTTTCTCTAAATATCAAATCGATGAATAAATGAAAATTGAGAATAATCGAGTATGGTATAAAAAAACATATATATGACCAAATATATTGTAATCATTCACAAGAAAATTATATGACACTTACTAATTTGTAGAGTAGTTATGAACAATTTCATCGAAAAGAAAACAAACTTACAATTATTACAGACACCATAAAAAAACAATGCACTATTGAAAGAAATACTTTGAATGGATTTTGTTTTCTTAATAAAAGTAAAATGTTATTTAAAAATTTATTTATGCATTTTTTCACTTATATATATATTTACATTCTCAGTCTATTGACCTAAAAACAATTATTTAAATATCATCCATAGACTGAAATAACAGGAAGTTCACAATGAGTGACTTTAGATTATTATCAAAACAGTACTTATTCATTTTAAACACTCACACTCTTCATCCTCACCAGGAACTAACTAGGCATTTTATTTACATTAACTATTATATAGACTTTATTTGAAGTAAAGATGAGTTGTTGAATTTTTGCGGAAAATTTCATCTTTTTTTCATGCACTATGTAACAAATTGCAGATGCGGAAGGAAGTGCTCCCGATGATTACTATAATGGGTCAACTTCAATTGCAAATATTCGAAATTGATGAGAAACATCGTTAGAAGATAATCTTTTCCTTTTCTATCTTAAACCCAATTTGCTTCAAGTGAATATGTACTACAATGATGATTCAGACTCGTTGAATAACAAATTAAAACAGTGGATTGCCACAATGCTCTCTGATTGGAGCATCTCTCTTTTTCTTAAAAGCTGCTCATAATCTTTAGTTTAATAAAATTCTCTTGGTTGTCAGTTCAGATCTTGTTCAAGAATGTGTAATCGATTAGACATATTCAAATAAACTAACAAACGGAGCCTCTCAAATCATTCTGCTCCATGTTATCCACCATATCAATTTCGAAAATCATCATGTCAAATGTAATTAGGCTTTTATAGATCGATTTTCTATGACGAAAAAATTTTTACATGAAAATCTGTTCAGATTATAGGAAACTATTTTTTTCTCGTTTGAAAACGAGTATAATCACCGTTACAAGTGTAATTTTCTCTTTGATTCTGTGACAGTGTCTATACGCATTCTGAAATGAATAAAACAAAAGCTTTCTATATACAATGCTCTCTATAATCTGAACGGATTTTCATATAAAAATTTTTTCATCATAGAAAACCGATCTACAAAAACCTAGTTTCAGTTGATATGATGATAACTTAGAGTAGAATAGTTTTTGATTCAATGCTTGTAGAGGTGAATTGAAAGAACATACTGGAATCATTACGAGACTTAATATTTACTAAAGACTAAAATAGATATCAGTATAAAAAAAAAGACAAGCTTTCATCAAAATTTATATTATGCTTTTGAAATCAGTTTTCAAGTTGAAAATGTTTTTTATTGAAAATTTTCTAACAAATGATTTATTTGAAATTCTTATTCAAATTTTCAATATAATAATAAATTTAATCTATTTAGGTCTTATTCTTGAAATCTCATTACATATACGTTTATCTTGTTGTTTAATAGCAAGAAAAATTTCATCATCATTTCTTCGTGAACAACAATTATCCCTTTATATGTTATATATTTTTTCTTGTTTAACAATAACATCTCTTCCATTTTATTTTTATCGTACAATTGAAATAATATTTGATTCACTTCTATCATCATATAGTAATGATATGATTAATAGTCGTACACTTGCTCAAATAATTTTATCTGGTATAAGTTTTAAACCAATATTATATTTAATTTTATTATTTCCATCGAAAATTTTATTTAAATTTAAATGTTATACAACAGTTAAAATTGAAAGTATTAATCAATTAAATAGTGTTTTTTTAATTAGTCATAAAAAACAAGATGAAAAACATTTAAATCGTGATCGATATTCATTAAAATTATCTTCATTTTATCCAAAAATTCATATTAAATTTCGTTCATTATCAAATCCATTAGTAACAACTAATAATATACATTCAATTATTATTGATCAAAATCAAAATATATTAAATGATGTATGTATATAAAACAAAACGAAGAAAATTTACTTTTTATTCTATGAAATTAAATTAACATGGCAAGAATTTATTTTTTCAACGATGATGTCAAAAATATTTAAGAAAAAGAAAAACAAAGAATTATTAATCAAATTACTTTCGTATTATTAATTGACAGTTAAAGAATTTAATTTTTCTAAAAATGAATTACTTTTTCAAAATATATACTTTAACAGATTAAACAAATTTTTTATCTTAAATTGTCACGGTTTTTTTCAATTCTCAAAGTCAATTTGATCTTGTTGAAAATGTTTGATGTTAGTAATAGTATTAGTATTTTGAGAACACTCAAACTCTTGACAAATAAAATAATTAAAACATATTCATTTCTTCTGATGTTAAACATATCGGACTATCGCCTAAGATATCTACTTTGAATATCCATTAAAGAAAAATTGTTCACTTTTGACCGGTTTCGAAGAAATCGTTTAAAAGTTTTTGAAACTCTCTATTATAATATTCTCAAGTGAACCTGGGCAAAAATCAAAGAAAAACTGTGTACACTTATGTCATGAAAATCATTGCAGTTTGGATGATTAATCGCAATCCGTCAGCGATTTCCGACATATGATATAAATCATAATTCATTGACGACTTCATTTGCAGCACGAATGGCTGGATGGTTATGAAAAGCATTTTATTTGGTATTGTTTTTATTTCCAGATATTAAAGCGATCATTTCCCAAAAAGAATGACAAACATCATGTAATATTCTATTTCATGGCTTCATTATAAGTTGGGAAACTACATGATAATCATTAGTCAATACAACTGTTGAAGAACGTTTGAGTAGAATATAAATTATAAATCATAAAAAGTCATAAACGAATTTCGGATTGCATTAATAAACAAGAACAAATCAGCTAAAATCGTCTCTTGATTATTTCATCGCAATGTCATTTTCACCATTAATCGGACCGGTAAATCTATATAGAATCATAATTTTTTAGATCATTATCACCACATGGATTTACCAGTCAATGTATGTGTTACTAGGGACACTCTTCTACGAGTCTTGACTAATTTTAACGATTGATATATGATACGACCATACTTCATGTTGATGTCCGATTGTAGATAGATAAAATGCAGAAAAAAAAACTTTTTTACTTTTTTAGCATCATTGGTGGAACTTAGCGTAAATTTTTTTCACTATGCTTTGGTATAGAGAGCAGCAGTTGTTTTTTAGGACATTTGATACACCTCCGAATGAAGGGAAGAAATGTTTCTAAATAGAATCTATTTAATTTTTTAGAAAATCTTGCAGATCTGGAAAAGCTCCGGTATTAATTCAAAGTTATAGAAGTTTCGACCTTATCGAAAATGAAGAAAGTAATAATCAAAAATATATATTTTTCTCTCATCCGAAGAGGTCTACAGTTCTTCTTCCAATACAACAATCTTTACTTCTAGACTTTGACATATAATGAAAACAGTTCGTTCGAACACGGGGACCCATTATGAGTCTTAATCTTCAGAACACTCTTGAATAATGCGAATCGGAAGTGTAGAAAAAGTATCGCGGAAATTCTATGCACTGTATCAGAAATCGATTTTGGTGCTTGGGAGTAGAAAGAATTTCGAGAATAGCTCATTAGAAAATATTGAAACTTTCTTGATAGATCGATCTCAATGCGTAAAGCAAAAGTCACTATCTAATCATTCTGTTTTCTTAGCTGAAGTACATCTAATAGAGTCGCATATTTTCTTTCAAACGTTAGACACTGTTGGAGTTTGTAATTTTTTGTGATTTTTTTAAATATCTTTCCATTCGAATAAAAAGATCAAAATACTGAACGTACCCTTAAAATGTTTGTTTTTTTTAAACTGAAGCATTTTTTGTAAACTTTAACAAAAATCAGCGGCACATCATAATTTAAAGGAACAAAAAGAAAACGCCCAAAACACTATCGAATATAAGTACAGGAGAATTTCAGCTCGATCTGATGACTATGGTTGAGAAACAGATGCGATCCTCAACTTTCATTCTTTTCTCCATAGACTCATTTTTTAACAACAGCGATATCATGTATAAATTTTGATGTACTTTTTTGAGCAAAAATATTCTATCTTTTCTCATTTTTCGCCTTTTATCCTTATATACTAATTCTTGAAATATGTCCAGTAGATAACGAACACCTCGGAGCGTACATAAACCAGAAAAAAAAAGATAAAAAATTCAGAAATTTTCAGTCTGGACAGTGGATGATATTTTCTTAAAGAACAATGATAAAAAAATAGCAAAATATTACAAGAATATCATGTTTTAACCTATGTTACACATTTATTCGCACTATCACCGATATAGTACACATTAAACTAAATGGTCTACCGACGGCTTACTGGTATTTTTGTCCAGTTTGAATCACATGGAAAGAATATGTTATCTGATCTAAACCTTGTTTACACAACATGAAGTTTATAAATTTATCCTTAGCAGCATTCTATTCTGGTTGTCATTGATTTTAATAGTATGAAATAATCTAACTACGCTTGCGATAAATAATTTTACTCATTTTCTTGTTTAACACTTTTTATCGTAGCCAATCCTTCAAATTTGACGAATAGAATTTTCCTATCAATATAATTTAACACAGAATTTATTAGACACTCCAAACACAATCAATTAATATCCATTCATCAGTGTAAAGTCAAATCAATTTGATCTCACGTATTTCGACTATCACTAGCAGCCATCATTTTAAAACTTCAAGTGATTTCGCATATGTTTCATTAGTAACTAAACAATTTGAATAAAAGCAAAAGAAAAATGATTATTCTATTATCTAAAAATTTTGTAAAATATTTTATTCTCTGTTATGTTAAATCATATTCGTAAACACAAATATTATCTAATTCAAAAAATGATGAAGTCAATGATGGAAACAAATGCATTATACAAATATAAATACGAAATAACCATATGTCGTTTGGTTTGCTCTTTTTTTTTTTTTCTTTTATGTTTTATTTCAAAGAATAATCATAAAGTTATACAAGCTGGTGCTTATAGACAACAAATTTTAGATAAATGAATGTGACATCGTTTGTTGAAGACAATTGGTTCAATGATATTCAATATGGTAATAAAGGTGCTGCTTTATTTATTATAACTTATATTGGTTTTTATGGTTTGAGTATAATATGTTTATTTGGTCAACAATTAAAACAAACTCAACGACAACGTCAAGAATTACCTGTTCATTTTTTAAAAACACTATGGGATGTACCAAATAAAAACCGACTTTATCGTTTGTATAAAATCGAAATCAATATAATTTAATATATTGTTCTCAAAAAAAAAACTAATAATAAATCTTATTTTTAGAAGAATTAGCTGATGTTGAACGTTTAAAACGAATATTTCGTTGTTATTTTGCTGATCATGAAACATATACAACAATCGGACATGATGATCTTCAAGCAATGGTTGAAGAACGTGCATATAAATGTGCTTTAAGATATCGACAAAAATTACGACGTCTTCATTTATCTCATACGGATTATCTTGATACAGTGAAACAGTCAATAGACAATGATGCAGAAGAAAAATTGTCAAAATCTACTGTATTAACACATACAAATATTCAAATTACAACAATTGATGATATGAATAGAAAAGAAAATGAAAATCAAATTTTATCGATTTCTGTTGTTTGATTGAAAAAAAAAAAAGAATTCTAAAATAATCGAAATTAAGTTAAGACTGAAATATAATTAAGCACTTGTTTTATTTTCTTTCGTTTAATATTATGTTTTTTTTTTCATTTAAAGAATGAATTTATTACAAGAACAAACATTTGTAGTCAATGATGAAACATGAAAAAGTTTAAGTAATACTGAAACAATAGAATTCATAAATACTTGAAAAGTTCTTATGTCTTTTTCTGTTATATTCAGATTTATACATTATTGAATAAATAACAATGTCTGTTTCATTTAACATTTATATATTAGTCTTATATGTCAATATCTTATTTATTAGAGTTGTCCGAGGAAAGTTTTCAAACTGATTAATCATTGTTTTTTTTTTTAGTCTAGATTATGTGCGCCATGCCGAAACACTGATGAGCTATAAATACTCTGCAACAATTCGGTGTGTTACCTGTCTGTTACGAAAATATATTAAATTTTTACTAAATTCTTTAGTAGAATGTCGCGCTCCAGGAATATTGATTTAAAACTTTGTATAGAGATCGATATTACCAAAAATAGTTTATTATAAAAGTTTAAACATTTTTTGTTATTTGATTCTATCCTGAAATAAACGATATGCTTACCATAGATTGTATATCTTAAAATAGAAACAACGACAAAATATGAAATATTCACAATAGTGTTGCAACAAGAATCTGAGAGTGTGAATTATTATCAAAATATTCATAGTTCATTTAGTGCTTCATGATACACATAGTTTCTACTCAAAAGTAATTAGCCAATTGGCGAACTTCCTTCGTTAGATAATTCATACCACTCATTAACGCATAAATCAACAGAAGATCCATCAATGAATTTTTATAGTTTCCGTACAAATGTCCTTCTCTTTGCAAGATAATTTTTTATTCAGTTATCTCTATCATTAATTATGATTATTGTAAATTAGACTCTTCTAAGGATTATGACAGATATTTAATTATTTTCTTTAGAAATAAAATTCATTTTCAATTTATCATTTGAAATAATTTCCATTAATAAGAAAATTTTGTTGTTTACATCGTTTATTGAAAAAAAAAACGAGAAACAGAAAATTTCAAAGAAAGAACTCTAAAACTTTTGATAAGTATGTAATGAACGTTGATTGACGGAAATAGTAGTTAAAAACAAACGTTATAATTATGTCATTCAAATGTGTTAATAAGCATGTAGGCATAAATTTTCTTCTCGCTATAATGAAAACGATGAGAGAATCATACTTAATGTATGTAGGAGGTAAGTAGAATATGTCAACCGAAAGAAAATAATAAGACATGTTGATTTTCTTGTATTTTATTTCTGATTCAAAAAAAAAGTCTTTTTTTCTTCTTTCTATTAGGAAGTTCATTTTCTATTTTTTTACGAACAATGGAATTGACTTTCTATAATATAATTTTGTTTCAACAAAAGAGCGGAAAAAGTAAGATGCGGTATGTTGACGATTTCAAAAGCGATCAGAATAGTCGAGAAAAAAAAGGCATGAATATATTGATAAACAAATCGATGGTGAAAGACTAGTTATGAATCAAGTGAAAATATAAAAACTTCAATTCAGCAATCAATCGAAATACGTTGATTTATCAGAATTTTTTCGGAAAGAAATCGAGGTTCAGTTTTTCCTTTTTGAATGACAAATTTTCGAAAGATTAAAACGGTACTGAAGAGCAGGTTAAATCATCGAGAATAGAATATTTGACTACGACACTAGATACTTATAATTTTCACTTTCAATTTTTATTAAAAAATTCTAGAATAAAAATTTCGATCATCACAACAAGAAATAAAATATTCAGACACAAACAAAAAACAGATGGAATTGAGTACCAAACAAATTCTTGTCAATATTGACTTAATTTTTTAATAAAATTTGAAAAATTCTTTTTTATTTCTCATTGATTGTAACAAAATCAATAAATTTTTAAAATACTATGTCTAACAACATGTTGTTCATCTTACATTTCACAACGATTCATCTTACTCAATCTAATGTACCCATGTAAACCAGAATTAAAACCATAACAAAGACAAATATGAGAACTTCAATAAATAATGCAATGAGTCTAAATAACAAAAAAAAAAACACGACATTTCATTACTTCAATAATCTTTCATACGATACTATCATATACAATTGATTGCAATATCACATTATTAAAATTAACATGCAAAAGAAAAGTGTAACCCCATGCGATTCGAACTCGAGAAAAGTTTTCGATAATTTGATACTTAAGTTTTTGGTTATATTCTAATCGTCATTCTACCGTGGTATACTTATAGTTATTCTTCAACCGACAATCTATTTTTCGGTATACCGGTGATAGTATAAGCAAACGTGCGACATGAGATGACTTGTTAATAATTTAGATTTCTTATATAATTCAAATTATAGCTAAGGCTGCGAAATAATTATCATCATTGTTAATAATTTTATCGAAGACATTTTCCATCTGGTTATCAGAAAAGAAAATGTCAACACTAACTTTTTAAAAATATTAATTACTTAGCTTTCTTTTTCTTTCTTATTTACTAAATACTTATTGATATGATGAAGAAGTCATCTGTTATTTAGATTAGTTAACATTACTAAATGTACCTGCCACATAAAAATATCAAAAATTGTTTGTTATTAAATTTATTTGAGTGTATGTTATTGTAACATTCATACTTATCTTATTCGCAACCTTTCTCTAGACTTTTTTTTTTATCAAATAAAATTTCTTTTGTTTTATGTTTATTGATTTATATGAAATGATGAAATTCGTTTTTTTTTTCTTGTTGATCTGTACTGAATGTCATTAAACGGACATACATTAAGAAGTAGAACACAATAAACAAAAGAATATCTCACCTAGAGGTATACTTAAACTGATCACTGTCGTTTTTTTTCTGTTTTTTTGTTTGTTGAATATACATATACGAAAGGAAAACAACATCATTGTTATTGTGGAAACACCAAAAAAAAAAAAAAAAGAAGAAGAAAAAGAAAAGAAAATATAGATATAACTCTGAAGAAAACAACAACAGTTAGACATACAAATACATACACCGGTATTCACATTGTTTTTTTTTAAATACAATAAGAGTGAGAAAAAGAATGACACATTTGTAATCATTCATTATTTTCATGAGTTACAAAAACAAATAGTTTGTCTTGGTCAATAGATGAGTATGAAATATGTTTTCTTTCTTCTTCATATTTGAGCAAAATTTTATACGTAATGATGAAAGTTTTTTTTTTCTTTCTTTTTTTTTCTTTTGTCGTTTTCAAGTTGCATTTGGCCAACTTGGTGGATCAAAACGCGCATGTTTAAGAGATGGTTCTGATAACGAAGATGAATTTATATAATCAATTGATCGTTGTTGTTGAGGTATAGGAGTTTTTGATATCGGATGATTTGGCCCGGAATTTGTATCATTTATTGATGAACGAGCACTATTTGGAGGAAGTGATAAAGGTGGTGAATATGGTTCATTTTTCGGACGATGATGTTGCTGTTGTTGTTGTTGTTGATGATGATGATGCTGTTGTGGTTGATAATATAAATGTGGACTAACACCAGTTGGATTATTATTATTATTATTATTGTTATTATTTGCTGCCGATGATTGAGCACATAGAGCTTGCTGCATATCATAATTCATCATACTAGATAAGAAATAATACAAAATATGTTGTGATTTCCTTTTTTTTTTCGAAATATCAGGATAATTCTAAAGAACATGATTTACCCTAATGGTAATGGATTCATTTGAAGTGCAGCTGCCAAGGACGAACGAGATGATGGATGCCAATGAAGAAAATTATTACTTTCACCATTACCACTACCTGTATTTAGTGTAAAATCAGCTAAAAAAAATTGTCATTATAGCTTAACATAAATAAACAAGGAATTAAAAATGAAATTTACCATTGATGCGATTATTAGCACCTCCTCCACCTGTCAAATCATTATGATGAGATGTGACATGTGATGAAGCAGCTATTAATGGAGTTCCACTATTAGAATTGATTGAAAATTTATTATTTATATTTGATGTTGATTGTTGTTTAGATGATGAATTTGGACTTGTACGGGATTCACTTGGTGAACTTGGCGGTGAATATGTTGATTGAGGTGATGGTGAAGAGGATGCATCAATGCCAGTTGTTCCATGAACTAGATTTAAAACAAAAACAAAAATATAAAATAACACTTTTAAATTAATATGATCAATTAACCTGATAAAAAATTTTGTTGTTGTGTTGTTTGTTGTCCAATACCATTTACCATTGATAATGATGGATGATAATTACCAGCTTGTTGAGACTAAAATTTATTTATAAGAAAATTAAGTTAAAAAAATTCGATTATTTTCTGTTGTTTTTTTTTTTTATATTGGTATATAACTACTTGATTTGTACGTTTTCTTGAATCGTTTATTGTAGGATCAAGATGATGATGAGATGGAAGTTGATGATTACTATCCATTTCATTAGCACTTTCATCTTCCATATCATTATCACTATCATTTTGATCGAGATGTTTCGATTCTTTTTTATGAAGAATCTTTATTTAAAACGAAAAAAGAAGTAACAGTCATATTAATAATGTCGTTGTTTTTCTTTTCGTCTTACCTGTACAATTTCATTATTTGTTCGACTTTCATGTGGTTCGTTATACTCCGTATATTTGAGCAAGATTTTGTCCATATCCGTTGATGCATATTGGAAAAGTTTATTGGACGAATTGAAGATAATGAGCGCTATTTCACAATCACATAGAACACTTAATTCATAAGCTTTTTTCATAAGACCAAATTTACGTTTCGTAAATGTCACCTGACGATTACGTTCGTCAGTTATTTTCGATATTTGAATTTTCTTTCTACCCATTCTAAAATCAAAAACAAAAAAATTGAAATCGAACATGAATAATAGACATTAACTAGAGAATATGTGACACAACAAAACAAAAAAAAAAGAAGAGTCATCTAATATGACCGATGATATTGGATATGGAATGAGAATTGTGCATGTTATTCTCATTAAAACTCATTAACATAAAATCTATGCTTAAATATGGATGACGCGTACCTTTATGAATGCAAAAAAAAAGCATAGAAAGAAAGAAAGATAGCACATATACATACGTAAAAAAAAAGAAAAAAAATATATATAGGTTCATTTTCTCGATATTTCTGCCGTGAATAAATTTTTTTTCATGTGCTCATTTTTAATACGTAATCTTTTCCTTTTAATCAACTAGCGTAAAAAAAGAACTTATTCGTGCGCATACTCGTTTTTGGAAAAAACCTGAGATACATCAAACAGATATAGTTATTTTCATCAGAAATATTCTATGAACGTCACTCGTGCATAGTTCCTTTCATCCTGATCGTTTGTAAGCTTTCCGCAACTTAAATCTATTCAAATGATTCGATGGTTGATCGAATATATATATATATATTCATTTTTAGAGTTATATCGATCAAGAAATTATGTTCAATTTAATTAAATAATCGTAGATTGAGATAAATGCCCTCGCTAAATGATTGCATTTTTTTTTAGTAACACAAACATCAAGTATAGTAGTAATTTATTATTAGATATGAATATATAACTTACCTAAAACCTGTGTGTAGGTTGTTTTTTTTTTCTTCGTTATTTCTGTCTTAGTTGATGACAATAATAAAAAAAAGAAGGCGAAGATAGGTGATGACAAACAAACGGTATATTGTTTGTTTGTCGAACTAGCACACGATGATGATGATGACAAGCTTCGTACGTGTGCGTGTATTTTGTATATATATATGTTTGTGTGTGTGTGTGCGTGTGTGCGTTTGTTCTGAGATTTTTTTTTCTTCTTCTTCTTCTTCTTCTTCTTCTTGCTTTGAAACACAAAGACGATGACGCAGTCTGGCAGCACAACAGAGACCAGTCGGTCGCGACTTTTTTTTTATATATATTTTTTTCGAAAAAAGAAAAACGAGAAACGCTTGTTGCTGATGCTGAAGCGACGTTGTCGACTATTGCTTTCGTTCTTTCAATGCACCCTATGATGCCCAGATTCTCTCTCACTTCAACCCTTTTTCTTGTTCTCCTTCTATCGACCCAGTTTTCTTTTTTTTTTCTCTCCGGTTTTTTTCTTTCGTCCTTTTTTTCTCTCCTTGAGTTATGTCTAATTTGCGTGTGTTGTTACATCGAGCACTGGCCTATTGTGATGATAGACAACAGGAAACATTAGAACAAGCTGCTGCATATGTATTTTAACGTGTCTTCCATCTGTTCTTAACACGTGGTTCATCCCTCCAATAAGTACTTAAATAATCTAAAAAAAATATGAGAAAAAAAACCAGATACACGCACACACACACACACACTTATCTTAGGTTTCAACATTTTCTGAATGTGACATGCATTTAAGCAAAAGACAAGAACACATATTATGTCTTCTCTAATGATATCTTCTTGCGTACAAGTATCTTTTACTATGTAAAGGAAATCATTTTAATAGAAAATGCAGAACTAGTAATAAAAGAACAAAAAAGAAATAGGAAGAAGTCTAAATGTATCACTCAGGACGTAATTCAAAGTAGAATACTAAAAAATAAAACTAAATAAGAAGGGGAAAAATATGTGTATGGTTTTTGTCTTTACAATCTTTCGAATTAACAAATGATAGAATCTGGATAGTAGTTTATGAAAGAGTAAATATAATAACCATATAAAGATAGTTTTTTTCTTGATTGATTGCATAAACCTGTATGTAAGATTGTGTAGGTGTTCATGATGATGTCATTTGTAGGAAAAAAAGAAAAGAAAAGAAAAGGAAAAAAAAAACAAGATACATAATTATACAAAAAATGATGCATTGTAATTAATCTTGTTTAAATACCACCACCACTTCGTTCCGGTGATGGATTTTTTTTGATTTTATCTATTCGCGCAGCTTTCACAAAATGACTCGTTGACACTGCACCAGATTTAATTGCACTCATTAACTGTAAAATGAAAATATTTATATAATGAATTAAAAAAAAATAAATTAATTTTACTTGAAGAAATTCTTCTGTTTCAATAATTCCATTTTGATTTTGATCAATTTCACCCATTAATATTCGAAATTCATCATCAGATATATCATTATTTGATACCTAGAATATTTTCGAAACATGAAAAGAAAAAATTTATTCTACGTAAATTATTTTTACTTGTAAATGTCGTTTTAAATCAGTCATTGTTAAGAATCCTTTATTTTTAACATCAATTTGACGAAAATATTTCATATAATAACTCATTTCTTCACGTGTTAAATTAATTGGTACATCACGACGCATGTCACGTTTTAAATTAAGACCCATTTCACCTAATAAAAATCTTTTAGCACGATCTGTTTCTTCCTTTTAATCAGAAAATACAAGTTAAATAAACTAAAATATAATAGAAATTTTTCTTTCAAACTTTTTGTTTTTCTTCATCCCATTTTAATTCTTTGGCCATTATTTGTATTATATTGGGAAGAGCTTCATCAGCAGCAATTACATTCAAAAATGAGAGTCGTGTACGTCGAGCAAGAATATCTACAGCTGTACGAGCATATTCTTTTATAGCATAACTTATTTCAGCTTCAATATAAGGAAATTCTTCATGCAAACGTTTTCCAATAACTGGCCATCGTTTTCCAGTTAATGATGATAAATCAGCTACTTTATAGGCTTGATCACCATATGTATGTGAAAGATGAATAGCAACCTATTGAATATAGAAACAAAGAGATAGACATTGATTTTTTGTTCTAATTAACCTCAGTATCAAGACCATAATCTTGAACAAGACGAATATAAGAAGTTGGTGTCCATTTTTCACCACCATTAAGCATTAAACCTTTTGTTACACAACCTCTTTTTGGTTGTAGATTTGCTGATTCTATACATCGATCAACAGTTTCTTCAGCCATTTGTCTATACGTCGTCCATTTTCCTCCTGACATAATTAAGATTTTATTTAATAAGATTTTAATCTGATTATATAGGATTTATAAAAAGATTATATTAATGATATATAATTGAATACTTTTAAGCATCTATATCAAGTCTTTCTAATCTTTTAATATCATGTAAAAAATTAATTTATAGTTACATGTCATTTAAAGATATATGTATCTATATTATTTTTTTTTTTTATTGACTTTCAAATATATATATATCATGAAATATACATTATAATTTCTTGTTTAATAAGATTTTCTAGGAATATTTTAATAAATCTTTCGAAAATTAAAATTATAGAAATTCTCAAGATTACTTGTAGAATTTTATTTTTTATATTAGAACTTTAGAAGAAATATCCTAAACTTAGTGAGTGATTATAGCATTGTTATAAGTAAATGAATCAATATTATTAAAAATTCTAATATTCATCTTCATTTGTTTAGATTATTATATAAACAATCAACTATAATTACTTTATAGAAAAGTCTATTGGGATTAATTAAATAAATTAGTTTTCTTTTTTTTTTTACCTCCAATTGTAACAAGACCTGAATCACTAACATGAATAATATGATTTCTTGCAATTGATTGTGTATCTTTTTTATTTGGATTAAGAACAAGTGGTCGAATACCAGCCCATGCTGATAAAACATCACCACGACGTACTTGTACATCAGATGAAAGATAATGTTTTACTTCACCTAATATAAAATCAACATCTTCAGTTGACGGTGATGGAAAATCAGATAATTCACAAGGTGTATCAGTTGTACCTAATTAAATATCAAAAGTCAAAAACAAAAAAAATTATTTTATTCAATACAAACCAGCCATTGTATGTTTTTGCCATGGTAAAAAGAATATAATACGTCCATCGGATGTATTTGGATCAAGAAGACCCATATTTGTTGGACTATAATAATCAGGTAATACAATATGAACACCAGCTGATGGTTGACAAATTTTAGGTAATGATGGATCATCTAATTGTCGAACTGTATCTGTATATGGACCGGTAGCATTGACGACACATTTGGTTCGAATTGTAAATTCTTTATCTAGAATATGCATTTAATCAATTATGATTACACTATTTAAATATTCTATGAAATTGAATTAGCAGTTGGATTTTTATACAAAGTGAAAAGTTTTGAATGAATTTTTATAAGTTTCGCTAGTATTTATGTTCGTAATATTTTAATTTTGAGATGATTAGAGTCCGTAGGATTCAGAAAATTTTGGTTCCGAATCTTGATAAATACTCTTGATGGAATATTTTAGTGTAAATCTGATAGATTATCCGAGCATAGGAGGTGTTTTTTTTTCTTTCGATTGTTCTCAGGCAATCTTGACGGTGATCTTTTGAGAAACCAGTTATAATTGGATCTTAGTCTTAGGATAAAGCTCATTGAATCGAGTAAGAATCTACTTGATGGGCGCTAATCGGGATAAAACCTTTCATCCTTTGGGTTTTTCCATATAAAAAATAAATATCTTAGAAAATAAAAAATGAGTTGAGAGCTTTGAGACAAAATCCATAAACTAAGATCAGAATTTTCTGCTCTTTTTGCATGTGAACTTGGAAATTTCGTTACAATGTTTGTTTGAGAGTAATCAGATAATCCCTAAAGGACATTAAAAAATTGTTTGAACGGAAAATTTTGCCACATATTTTTGTAGTTGCACTCTCGCGACGCGAAAATAAAAATTCAAACCTTCAGAAGTATATCACCTTGCAGAGTAGGAGATATCCTACAAAATGTATTATTTGAACCTTTATTATATTTGATCAGAGCACTTCCGTTTTCGTTTTTTTCATAAATCTTTATTCTTGAAAAATCGACTTTTTCATTAAAAAGCGTTTTATATAGAAAGAAGCTCCTGACAAAGTGTGCCTATAGTTTCATATGGATAAAACCTATAACTTAACCCAATATAATATTTTGTAAAGAAATATCTGCCTGATAAGACTACCGATTCCAATCATTTTCAGTTCCTTCAAAAAAAAAATGACCCATCAGGACTAACAAAGCCTGTTGGTACACTATTTTATTTGGTTTTTTTTATTGATCTTTAAAAATTTTCTCATTACTCTCAAACAAAAACTGAGATAAAATTCCAAAGGTCATATTGGAAAAGATTACAAAATTCTGGTTTCAGTTTGTAGCTTATGACTCATTGGGAATACTTTGCAAAGGGCCGAAAAATAAACAAACATTTTATCTCGAAACTTTCGTCTCAATTATGGATATAACAAATCTGAAATAGTTCTGGAGTTTATTAACAGTTCATTCGAATTGATCTGAACTGACCTAACACTCGTCATTCCCAGGAATAGAATAAAATTGTTCTATTTTGGGAGAATTCATTTCCCAAATCTAAGTGGTTAAGGTCATTTAAGACCAAATTATAATATAAAACTATATTAACATAAATCCCAAGACTTCACTCAGAGCGTTCATTCCGACTGTCAGAAACGGTTACAAAACAGCGTATTATTGCATTATTTTTTACTGTAATCCTTCAGCTTGTTTTTACGAAAAACGATAACGTATAGACGACGGTTTTCGCCGTCTTATATAGTTCCGGTGCCTTTTTCTTAGATCTGAACGGATTTGTTGCATTACTAGTCCTATCCATTCATAGATCGTTTTAAATTTTCTAATATTTTCCTTTCAACTTTTAACTATCTCATATAAGCTCAAGCAATATCATATCTCAATGATATTTTCATACTTTGACAACGATCAAAACATTTTACACCACGAATAATCTTTTTTATTTCGGGTTGTCCTTGAGCATTATCAACTTTAATATCTCCATGTATTAATTCTGTAACTGCACAATGATTTGCAATATTTGCACCCATACGTGCTGCTGTAAATGCAAGTGCTATATTCATTCGTGCATCATTATGTTGTCCATCATAATAAACAATAGCACCAACAAGTTTTTCTTGTTTTAACATTGGAAATAATTCTAATGCTTTCTTTTTTGTTATTAAATAAGACCATCGAAGTAATTGTCGACCAGATACAAAATCATATGCTTTTATACCAGCATAATAATATGGTAAAAGATACCATCTAAATAATAGATAAATAAAAATAAATAAAAAAAGAACATTTTATTTATAGTTACTTATAAACAGGTAACATTATTGGTAATGGATATGATAAATGTGGAGCTATTTTAAGAAGGTTACCACGTTCATATAAAGCTTCTTTAACCATATGATACTAAATTTATACATAATTACAAATATTTATTTATTCTTTTATTCATTTATTACTTGTTCACGATCGAGTTGCATTATAGCTTTTTGTAAATATCGAACACCACCATGAATTAATTTTGTTGATCGTGATGATGTACCACTACTAAAATCATATTTTTCAACTAGAGCCACTTTAAGACCTTTATTGAAAATAAATGAAAAAAATTTTTTTTTTCAAAATAAAAATTTCATTATTAAAAATAGAAAGAAAAAACCATACCACGACTTGCTGCATCAACAGCTACTCCACAACCTGTTGCACCACCACCAATAACAACAATATCATATTCAGATTCATTTGACATTGCATCAATTTGAACTTCACGTGTTGGAAAATCATCTAACCATATTTCAGGTGTATGTAATGCAGGACTAGCAGCATTTAATTTATTTTTCTAAAATCAATAATATTAATTATAATTATAACAACTATCAAAATTACAAATAAAAAAGAAAAAAATGTTTTCAATTAACCTTAAGAATATATTGTCCAAAATAACCAGTGCCCAAAGCTGATGTACAAAAAAGAAGTCCATGTTGAATAAAACGACGATTGAAACTACGAAACATATCTAAAAAAGGAATGCTGTGAGAAATGTTCTTTGTCCTTGATGCCCCTTTGTGGTGAATTGCCAAGGTTTTGAAATGTATGCATGAAGAATATTAAATAACATGATTGGTTAGTACGAGCGCAATATGACTAGATGATGCAGAATAGGAAAAAAATATTTGCATACACATAATCGTGATTAATTGTTTCGTATTCTGTACTTCAGTTAAAAGCAAATATACAGTATCAGTTTAAAGTATTTGATCAGCAAGCTTTTTGAATACAAATGGTTTTATAAAAGAAGCAAATAAAAGCTATGGTATTATTGAGATTAATAGTATATCTTTACGAACAAGTTGTTTGTTATTTGGCAAGCAACGATCATAAATGGTGTGATTATTTTATATGTCAATAAATAATGTCAAGAAGAAAAAAAATCATTTTAACAACAAAATAAGTAAATAAATTTGCATGTTTTTTTCCTTTTGCTTCACATGAATGAAATTTAGATTAAATGAGTACATGGTTGAATCCAATTAAATAATTTATTCATGATATGATTCAGTCAAATAAATATATATATATTACTTTTTTAGTAAGGGTACAAAAGAAAAAAAAATACAATTGTATCGCTTTTATTTGTAATATGATATAGATGAGAATTTTGATATAAATATGTTTGTACTAGTTTTAAGACAATATATTTAATCTTTTATAAGGCATATAGTTGAAGTTCAATTGATTCCATAATCAAACTCTCATGAGTGTTAATTGTTTTTATCTTTCCAGTTCTCTATATAGCTATCATTATTCATTGTCTCTCTTGATTACAAGATATGTAATAATGTTTTCCCAGGACGAGTGTATTGGGATTTCTAACAGCATAAATAATAAATTTTATACCAAATGAAAGCTCTTCTTTGAAAATGGAATTTATGAGTGCAAGTTGATAATCAATCAATAGGATGCTTTTCAACTATAAAATTTTTAGAATATAGTTTGATAAATACATTCAGGGCCAACTTAAATGATCAAAATATTTTGGCGTCTATGAAACTTTTTAGGACTTTCTTTGTCAAATATTTCGGTGTATTGAAATTAGAATAAGAATTTTTTAATTAAATCAATTTCGTTTTATTTGAATTATTATTGAAAATGACTTTTCTTTCCACTTTTCATCATCAAAAGAATAATAAGTAACTTCCGGAAAAATAGATTTACTGTCTTCAACTACGAAAAGTATTATAATGATTTATATATCATAATTTTTAATAAGAGGGTATTGTGTCAATTATATTCTGACTATTCGAATGACAGGTATGTGCGAGTTGAATTTTGAAGTATTGAGTTGAATTTTTCCTAACACAATCTATCGTTTTCTATGCACTGATCTCAACTGATGTAAAAACTAATGTGTGGATGTGGATATAACCGAAGAGAGAAATCATACATCCACAATCACAAAGTGCTAGTTGTGCAGAGCACATAGTGATCATGATTTTAGACAACGACGAAAATAATTTCTAGAGATTATTCTTAATTCTGGCTAAGATTAATTTAATTGCATTTGTGAAGCTTTGTTTGAAAAACTGAAATTATCTCGACACAATAGAAACCTTAGAGCTTCCAATATGTTTTTTTTTACATCGATCTCTCTATAGAAGTCTTCTATTTCGGAAAATAGCGTACAACAATAAATAGTTTGAAACAAAAAAACATCAATAATAAAGCCTACACTAGCATGGAACAAAAAAAATGCTATGGGTATTGGTTTAGCTGAGATTCCCCCTCATAAAAAGTGTTCCACCATGTGATGATATATCATCACACGGTGGAACACTTTTTATGAGGGGAAACACCAGCTAAACCAATACCGTGATATGTGACAGTAATTCCATTTTTGGAATCAGGGAATAAAAGTTCGACTATTATGAAAGACAAAACATCTATGAAAATTTTCAGTAATGCTATTATAAGATGCTTAAATAAAATCTCTTTTGTTTTTATCAATGTACAAAAATGAAATGATCAAATAAAAACTTTATCAAATCAACACAAGAAAAAAACTAATAGTACAAACAAATATTGCAAATGACATTTCATCTATTGATGCTTGATCGTTTAAATTAACAAGCATAGAATTGTCTATTTTTGGACATGTATTCATCCAGAACTGTACATTTTTTGGAATTTCAAATTGTTTCAATTCACTTTCATTCAATTTTAAATGCATAATCATTCCATTCGATATATTAAGAATGGGTAGCCATTGATTTTCAAATTTTGTACTATTTGGTTGACCATATTTAATAAAATTTGACCATTGTTCAATAATTAATTCACTAAATTCTATTTGTTCATTTGTATAATTTTCCATAGAATTTATTTCATATGGAATATAATTAATTAATGGCATTAGATTATTTGAATAATTTGTTTTTCCAAATAATAATGGTGTACCCCATGTATATTCAAGTTCAGCAAAATGACCAACTAAATTATTTCTATATAAATAATCATTACATGGTGTTGGATGTTCTTGAGATGTTCGATAAGAATATTTATAAACAAATGTTTTGTTTGAATATTTAATATGTTGAATAAGAAAACGATAATAATCATTGTAAAATAAAACATCACTTACAAGACGAGAATAGTTATAAAATAAAGAACAATAACAATCAAGTGATTGTGAACAATCATTTGAAATTTTATTGATATAATATCTATATAGAAAAGAAGAAAGATTTTATTTTTATTTTTGTTTTGTTTAGATTTAATATTTATGCATACAATTCTAATGCTTTTTCATGTAAACATGTTTTATCTGGTAGCATTGCATCAAGAAATTTTAGTGAAATATTAGTAAAATTCACATTGTCATCAGTTGTAGCTTCTTGATTAGATTGTTCAATATTAATAGGTATTACAGCAACATAGACACCTAAAAAATAAAAGCTGTGAAATTTTTAATACTGACTTTTTCTTTTTATTAATAGTTGAGTCTTATTTTTTAAGTAATTTATAGCTTAATAATATAGCTCTGAACAAATCGATCTAAAGGAGGTAGGTCATTGAACGATGAAATCAATTGTCTCCCAAAAATTGAGTTTATTATTTCTCCAATAAGTCAATTCACTGAGCATAGGGTATGGAAAAATTCTCCTCCTGTTGACATGTGAAAGCAGTGATTCACTTTGAATTGTGTATCATTGAATAAGTTTTTTAAAAGTCTGCAGAATGATACTATGATGTTCAAGTTAATTTGTAAGCAAGGCACTTTACTCAAGCGTACAATGATTATGAGAGTCAAAAGTTGCCTTGTTTTTAAATAGTATTTAATCGATTTTGGTCAGAACACTCAAATGTCGTATTAAAAAAATTCGTATATTTATAATCAGCACTAAAAGGCTTACGAGGGAAGGTCCCCAAGTGATTCATCGCTTTTGGCTCCATATTTTGCCCATAAGTAGGGGGCTTGTAGACTAGAAAAAGCCTAAGAGGATATGGGCCCATATTGCGATTTGGCTAAGATAATACAGGCGCTTTTCGATTGATATTGTATAAAACATGAATACTTTGAAAAATTCATATCTCAGTAATACTATGTCCAAAAGTACTGAAATTCTTTTTACAAGCTAGTCCAATTAAGGGCTTTATCTGGGCAAAGTTTCAGCTCAAAATTCGAAAATATGATTTTGCTGGAAAATCAAGGTTCCACAGGGAGTTTTGGGTAAAACTTGAGTATCTCAGCCAAATTGCAATATGGGCCCATGTACTCTTAGGCTTCTTCTAGTCTACAAGACCCCTATTTATGGGCAAAATATGGAGCCAAAAGCGGTGAATCACTTGGAGACCTTCCCTCGTTAGTCAATCTCTCTCTCTATATATCACGACTGAACTAGCGAGCGAAAATAAGAGTTGGTGAAAGATTTTATAACACATAGAAATCGGCTCAGTTTTTTATGCTAATTCCAAATATATGTTTGACTAAGATGCCTTGCTTATAAAACTTTCACATATCAAAAGAAAGAGAATTTTGTCATGGCTATCCTCATACTGTTGATATAAGAGAGTAGCGTTGTCTATATAAAAATGAAAAATAAAAATATTTTATCATACTTATATATACCATTCAATAGAAAAAGGAACCATTTTTATTTTTGATATATATATATAAGTTAAATTCAAAGAAGCTGAAGAACCCAAAGAAACTTTCTATGTAAAAATTGTATAGTATAAGTAATTTTATATTCTTATACTTAAAATTTACCTTCATCTTCAGTAGATCCAATCAACATATCAATATCTGTTTGTGTATCATTTGAATTTAAATTTTCTTGAAATCTATTCATATAATCACCATGAATAACAACATTTGTATGATTAGAACTTGTATATGTATGATGTTCATGTTCAGCAATTAAATCATAATCTTTTTCACGTAAACATTTTAATTTTTCATCAAATGTTGTCATCATTCCACATTGATTATCATGTACAACAGTATTAAATCTTTCTATAGCTTGATTAGCTTTTATATGTGACCAATTATGAAATGGACAACCACTTTGTAATATTAAACGACGTATTCGACCTTGATTAAATGGTGACATTGCTAAATAATAAGCATGTGGTGCACCAGCTGAATGACCACCAACTGTAATACGTTCAATATCACCACCTAATGCTTCACTATTTTCATATATCCAATCGAGTACCATTGATTGATCATATAAACCAAAATTACCTTCTAAACGTTCATCACCTGATGAAAGAAATCCAAATAGATTAAGACGAAAATTAAATGTAACAACAATAATATCTCCTAAAGCAGCAAGAATAGTTCCATCAAATACATTTCCTGTTCCAACTTGACCTGAACCACCATGAATCCACATAAATATAGGTTTTTTTCTTTCATTATTATTATTATTATTATTATTATCATCATTACTATTATTATTATTAATCATTGGTATATAAACATTTAAAAACAAGCATTGTTCACTTGGTGATGATATTATAGAAAAAATTCCATAATTCACTGAACAAGATGTTGTTAACGAATATTTATCACCATTTGTTGTACATAAACTTATTGTTGGTTTACATACAGGTCCAAATGATGTCGCATTAATAATTGTATTATTTTCTCGAATAATTTTTTCGGCACGATCAAAACGTTTTCTTATTCGACCATATTCAATTCCAAGATATTGTTGAATAGTTATATCACGATAATTAACGGTCTGACCAATATAAATACCCGATGTTGTGTTCAATAAACGAACAGCAAATATTGATTCAAATATTATTAAATATAATAATAGAATAATTATTGAAGACATCACAAATATCTAATATTGTATAAAATAAATCGACTTTTTTTTGTACTTGTTTACAACCAAGTTATTTTATCTACTTCTTATCCATACATATAATCTCAAAATAAGATTTAATTATATAATCTATGAAGTTATCATTGTCAAATTGACATCGACGTCTGTTGTAGCTTACGTTGACGAAGATGCTGTCTATATTGTATTTTTTTTTTAAATGTCAAGTCTTGATAATTAACAAATCTCAACAGTTTAATGACAATTGTTAATTGACAAGAACTTATCAATATATTATTAACTTCGACATTTACATTCTCTAGACTATAAAGATACGATCAAGAAACGAAAATTCACCTGTATCGGAAACATAGTTAACATGTGACGGCTATGATACAAATAGATGCATAGGATAAGAAGGAAAAAAACAGGACACCTACGCATTAAGATCAAATTAACCGAGGAATAGTATATCAGTAGGCGAAATTCGTCTACACTCTGTATCTCATCGTATTTAGCTTTATTACATGACTCAATAGTACGACTGTTTGTCTGTGTATCGCATACGAAGAAATATGATTGTATACTAAATGTAAAATGTAAATCGTTATAATAACAGTATAAACAATTATATTGTTCATTGATACCATATGGAGAAATACAATCGTAATAGTGAACCATATAACACGCCAATTTACGACCATTTACGTTCATTTATGAGTGCACTTGTTTGGCCTAGGGTACCTTTAAGAGTGACAATCATTGTTATTAAATTATTGAATGGTTCAGTTGATTGTTGAATGTTGTATACATGAGAATGTGATATAATGATTATTACCGGTTAGTGAGTGAATAATAGTATATAATTATGATAAACTATAACTATATTATTTGAATAATGTGATATTATTATTCTTTTTTTGTATTCGAGATAGTGTCAATATAACTAATTATTTTGATTTCTACGTAGTCTTTATAAATCAATATATATGATACATGTTTTATTTCAAACATGAAGAAAACACACAATCATATGAATGATGAAAAACCGAGACGTTTAGAATATCAAGTTCTTTTTTTTTTATAAAAAATATTGAAACTTCGAGTTTAATATTAATATACTAATATTTATGATCGCTTATATCATTAATAGAAATATAATAATTCGATATGAATCAATATACGATAAAAATAATTTCGCGCTAATCACTCCCTACTCAATAAATCATTTGAAATTTTAAAATAAAACTTCAAGACCCGCGATAAAAAACAAAAAGATAAATAAAGTTACTACAGTGCAACAATAAAAAAGTTTGATAAAATTTCTGTACAAAATCCACTAGCATCGCACATTATAATTCGACCACTAAAATAAAAAAATGTAGCATATTCAAAATTTTCTAAATCAAATTGTATGTTGCGAAAAAGTGTCTGTTTTGTAAAACAAATCGTTTTTATGGATCAAGTTACCCCTTTTATTTATTTCGTACTTAACACATGTTTATATCAAGTGACACAACTAAGCACATCTCTATCCTGTCAATCTATGCTCGAGTTAATCGAGTTTCAATGAAAATTACTTGTTTTTTTTTTTATTAAACACACTAAAATAATAATTAAGAAGAAAAAATAATGAATATCTAATTCAATTGAAAATAAGTTGTTTCTTTTTTCTTATTGATAATTTGAATGCCATATAATAAATTTAATCAAAGAATCAATAGATATAATACAAAGACAAATAAAAAAGAGTTTTATACAATATTTGATTTATGATACAGCATTATTGTATTCCTAATTTTCATGATGTAATAAGAAACTTTGATAGATGGCTTTACGAAAACAGATATGAACTATACTCCTATGTCGACGATTGATAATGTCATCACTGATCCATAAATATAAAGATAGATAAAATAAATATATTTAAAAATGTCCTTATGACATAAATAATTAACATGTCACTTGTCATAGAATATATTCTAATATATAATACTTTCAAAATCTAATTTGTGTCTCATCATAAGATCTATATAATCATCGACATACTTGCATATATCCGTATTAATTTGTTCAATAGAAATATAAATGTATTCTAATATACTAAAGACAAAAGGTTATTTGGATACTTGTTTCCTAATGTTCTTAATTATTAGAATGTTGAATCAATCAACATGATAATAAACCTTCGTTTCAAATATAGAAAGGTCGATCTAGAAGTCTTGATTCGTTTTGTATAATGTTTCTATACTAAGAAATGTTCTCATCGAACTGACTTTATAGAGAAAAAGTACAGTAAAGTGCCCTCGTCAAAATGCCTACAAATTCTCGCCATTTGATTCATAGAATCAGGAAAGTTATGAGTCTAGAAATGTTCATCAGCAAATTTTTAACGGATTAGATATCTAATTGATCTTTAAATAATTCAAGTTGGATTATCAATGCATATTGATTGCTTTACGTATTCAAACTGTTGGACACTGTTCGACTTGATGATGTGGCTATAAGCAGGTCTTAGTAAGATTTAGATAAATTTAAAAAGATTTGATCTCAAGATCTACTGATAAAGAGTAATGGTTGTTTTAATTCAACTTAACTGAAAGCAAGGTATTTTTGAACAATAAAAAATAAAGAGTTCTAACTTGAAGTTTTATCTATAGGCAAATTTAATAATCCTAGAAGATTCAACGAAAATGCACACGTCTTCTTTCGAGATATTCAGTTTCCAAGTAGATTCTATTATTGTGTTCTACTTTGACAAAGTATTTTCTTTCACAAAATATCGAGTCTAAATTCTTTATTTTAAATTTTTCACAAAAATGTCTTATTTTTACGAGGCAATTCATCCGTCTGATAATCTCTGTTTGAGCTCGCAGATACCTATGTAACCGGTTTTTAGAAATAATATACATTCCAATGCATTATTTTTTAACAAAAACGCAATGGATGCATTATCATATAATTGCGTACATTATTTTTTTAATGCATTAGGAACTTTCAGACATTGTACTTTTATGACTGCATTCCTATACTTGTACCCTTAGATATCTATACCCTTATCGCTATCCCCCTATACCTATACTCTTATCCTTATACCCGTAACCGTATAGCACACTATCTATATTTAAATCTATATCCATGCCCTAATACCTATACCCCACTACCTATATCCTTTTGTCTAAAACTAAACTTATATCTCTATCCCTATTTCCCAATATCTATACCCTTCACCTATACATGTGCTCTTATCTCTCTACATCCTTAATGATAGCCTCAAAGCTTTATCCTTGTCCCTACACCTATACTCTGACTGATACCCCGGTTATCTATAGCCTTCTCGGTATACCTTATATCTATACCTTCCAAACCGTGTCATCACAACTATACTCTTATCTCTATATATTTATCTCCTTACCTTATACATGTGTGCCCATATTTATAGATTGATAATTTTACGATTGTAACTATATTGTTGTATCAATACTCTTATGTCAATACCTCACTGACTCTACACTCATGCATATATCATTACGACCACACTCTATGACTATACTTTCAAGGTAAAAAACAAAAATTCCGTATTGCACGATACTTGAAGCGCTCGCTAAAACTATACTCGAAAATCTCATAGATAATTCAAGTCTACTACCGATGTTCATGACTACTATATCAGTTTTAAGTAATTCTGTATAATACTATCTGTGAAGAAACTCGAAACAATTTGTTGTACTGCGAAATTTGAACATCAGTGGAGTACGCGGAAATATTTTGAACATGGTTGACAGATATATTAATATAGAAGCAACTCAAACAGATATGCTTGTGATACAGATTGACAGTGCACTTAAGATAATTAAGAGGCTCTCAAGAATAGCCTTGACATTCGCTTGTTCTCCCTTGGTACAACCATACATATACTTCATGTCTATATCCTCAGATCTAAATGCTTATGAAAACATTTCTATACCTAAATTTCTATGGCTCACTAATGGATCTATACTCTCATATCTAAATATTTTTCAGCTCTACTTCATGTAGTGCTAAACGCTGCATGTCAGAGTACAAAAGCATATGACTTAGTTTGAATCAAATCTTAATAGTTCATTCTATTGAACGAATTCAATTAGCTAATTTTAACGACTATTCACGAATAAATAGGACAGAAAATGGATATCGTTTAATAAATCTTTCGCAGTGACGTATATCATGTCTGACGTTATTATCCAGATGTCGTTCATACTCACGCTACTGTTATGCTACTCTTTACCGGCGATAGGCCATTGGTTAGGACGATGTTAATGCATCGAACAGGCTTCATTCACGACTTCCACAAGGAACTCAGAATGATGATTATAGTCACCGAGACTGTCAAAAACCATAATAAATTCTATCGTTTTACTCAGTTTTCAGTCGTATATAGTTGCAAATGTGGATGTGTTAGACGCAGTATTACGACCATATTGTATTGCATCGTATATTGTTGATAACGACCATCAATCGGTAGGATAATCAGGGCATCTGATTGTTTACAACACAGTGGAATATGGTCGTAATGCTACGCCTATGAAACGATGGAAAAACTATCTAAAATAATTATTTATGGTCATAATCATCTGACTTTGGTTATCACTCTAATGGTTGTCGTTGTTCGTCGTATTAGATCGGTATAGAACCTTGTAAGATCTTGAGAGATTGATCTAGGTAGTGACCAATGTGTAGAAATGTATTTTGTTATGCATTTAACGAAAGAGTTTATGATTTTTATTGGTTTTCTAATTTGGAATAATGTTGTTGAAACAATGTCGATGTACGCAATACTTTCTCACAGCTTATTTTAGATTTTTTGGACAATAATTTTCCAATTTCCCCTTTATGAAAATAATAAATTATTGAAGACTAGAACATTATTCTAAATGGTGAATTAAAATTCATTGAAATGCGTTGAAACTGCAAAAAATAATGCATTATTTATCCATTATTGGCTACATGGGCAGGACTCATAGTGTACGTAAAAGTTCTAAAAAGGTTAATGTCATTAGATCTTTCTTCTCGAGTTATAGTCATTTTACTGAAATTTCAGCCGATTATAGGATATCACGAGAAAAATCATAACGAAGACTTTCGAACTGAAATTCTTCCCAACAATAGCTCATATAGTTCTTATAATACTCTGAAAATTTCAGCTCAAACGGATGATTTCTTCTTAAAATGTCGTATGCCTAAAAGTGGAACTACGTTTGAAACCCATGTTCGCAAGTAACATTTTTTTTGCAAACGTAAAAATTTCAGGTCGAAACTCCTGGTTGCAATCTTTACTGTGATATCCTGTAACAGGTTGAAAGTTCAGTGAAATGACCATAACTCGAGCAAAAAGGTCTAATGATTCGAGCCCTTTTAAGATTTTTATCTACACTATGAGTCCTACCTATGAACTTAAACGAAGATTATCAGTCGGATGGGTTCTCTCGTCAGTAGAAATTTTACCAAAACGGTTATAATTTGTTAACAGTAGGCTATGGACTCTCAAGTTCTTTTAAGCTTTTCTTAGTCTCGCAGGGACGTTCTCAAATCTATCCTATAAAGTCGAATATTGCATTCGACAGTTGGATATGTTTTCTCGGTAGTTTATTATTTCATTTTTTAATGATTAAAATATTAACGGTTAATTTAATGATCTATATTTCTCGGTCAATAGTTTTCGTATGATATGAGCTAAAGGGATGAATTTTTATAAGCATTTCGAAGAGCGCATTTTACAAAACTTTCTCTCTTTAAAAACACTTCTCTTATGACAACAGATTTCGTATAGTCAAATGCAAGTGGATTTCACTTTAAGATACAATTAATGATTTATTATGGACACAAGAATAAATTAGTAATCTTCTTTTTGTGGATTTTTTTCGATGTTTGTAAGGGCAAAAAAACATATAAACTCTTTCCATTAGAAAAGAAAGCAACGAATATTTTCTCTTTTCTTCCTAAAAAGTCGTATTTTTTTATCGGCTCGGGAAAGAATTCAAAGAATGTGTATAAATATTCGATAAAGAACATTTTTATGTATTATTTTTTTCTTTCTTTTTTATCCAGTTGATATATAAAAATCATAAATGAAAAAAAAAAAAAAAGAAATTTTCTTCTTCGCTCTATTAATACAGATAAATGATTGTTTTTTTTTAGCTACAAAGACAAAAAAAAACAGGTGAAGAATACGAAAGAAGAAGAAGAAGAAGGTGAATATTATACAAAAAATTAGCCATTATATACACTATTAATAAAAAATATACGGTCAAAATTTCTTTTTTCGAGTTGGTAAATCAAAAAAATCGATATTGTCTATTTGTTCTTCGTCACTAAGAATAATTTCATTATCATGAGAATTTTTTGATTTTGTCTAAAGAAAAGAAATTTTAATAAAAAACAAAAAAGATAAAATTCATTTTCTTTTTTTTTTTTAGTTTACAGTTTTTTTTTGTTTATTTGATGAAGATGTTGACTGTATTCGTGGTTTATTAATCTCTTCAAGAAGAGCATTATAACAACTTTTAAGATTTTCTTTTCGTACAATTATTGAATCAGTTAAAACAAGTTGCTAAAATAATGAAAACATAATCAATAGAAAAAAACAAATATATTTCACTTACTTTATGAAATGATTTTCCATCAAGAACATTTTTATTTGATTTCTCTCTTACAGAATTACTTTTTGATCCTTTCGATTTTTTACTAGTACCAGATTGATCATCGATAGTAAGTGGAGCATATTGAATATGCATTAGATTACGTTGATCTTCGGGAATATCATCACTAGTAGTTGGATTATCTGATGATTCGCCAGTGTTACATGTTGACTAAATAGATATAATTAATAAAACAACTCTTTCGGTTTCCATAGGCATACATGTATGATTGATTGTAGAAAAACTCGACAGATTATTAATAATGATCAATCTCAATCGATAGAAAAATTAGATAAAAGATTTAGACGCCCGCGGGATCGATCGTCTTTGATCCTACACTCGTTCTGGCTTAGAAAATTTCGTCGCGGTCTTGGTCTTAGTCAAAAATGCCATCGGTTTCAGTCCGGAGTCAGAATAAAAACTTAGTTTGGGTTCAGGTCATAAAAGTGGTTTCGTTCGAGTCAGAAAAAATATCGGTATCGGTTCGAGTCCTAATTCCAATCAAACAAGCCACTGGTCGCGGCTCTAGTCTCGGTCAAAAGAAAAATAATTTTTTCAATACCCACACCCTTTTCTTCTTTAAACACAATTTTTGAGTTCAAACGTTGAACAAATAAAAATTTAAATGGAACTAGTTCGTCATAAAAGTATCATATTTTCTAATATTGCTATATCCTCATATAGCAATATTAAAAAATATGATATGCGAGAAAATGAGCTCTGTTCGTATATTTGTATCTTAGAATAGAAGACAATAGAAAATGTGATATTTTCTTAATTAAATAATCTCAATAAAAATTTTACTTTTGTAAATTTTGAATAAGTTTCAAGCCGAAATACGATAATCAGTTTTCCTGAGTTGGACTAAAACATGAAAGTAATCTTTAAAAATTTTTTTTTTCTCCTTAGTCGATTGTGGGTTTATCGAATGATTCCATAGACATGTAATTATACTCATATGTATATTAAAAATAAACATCTGATCAATACCTTTGTCTCAGCTTCTTTTGATAACCATTGTCCACCGGTAACCACCACAGGTTTGACATGAATATAATCTTTCTAAAAAAAGAAAGTCTTTTTTTCTTCTTAATTAAATAAAATTTATAATAAACGTACAATATCATTTTGTTGTTTAACTTGTTCACGTAATGATATAAGATCAGTATCATCAAAAAACATTTTAATTTTTTTTTGTGTTGTTAAATTTTTTGAAGAAGTTGGCACTTTAAAATCATCCATAGTTGATAATATTGTTGTTTGAGGAATATTTGTATTTATTCTTGTTTTAAACATATCTAATATATCCGTTGATTCTTCATGTTTTATTTGACGTCGAATTTTTTTTCGTGTATCATTATTAAAAAGTTCATCTATAGCTTTATTTTCATCATCATCAATAATATTACGTTTGACTTTACATGACCCTATTATATTTTCATTATCAAGTTTTCTTATTGTACTTGTTGATGTTGATGGTTCATTAAAATCAAAGACATCTGTATTTTGTTTATTATTATTATTATTATTATTATTTGTACGTCGACGTTTTGTACAAGTATTTGTTTCAAATAAATCATCCAATTCATCACGATTATTTGTAGGCATTTGATTTATACGAGAACGTTTATTTGAACGAGTTGATGATGATGATATTGAAAATAGATCATCAATTTTTTGTTGAGTCATGATTTTTATAAGAACAAATAAATCTAAAAAAAGTCAGGAATTAACAAGTAAAGAAAGAAAGCAAATGGAAAAGATTATTTGCAGTTTTAATTGACAATAGACTAAGCTTGTTGTTTTTTCTTTTTCGTTTCCGATATTTGACTAGACTTTGTAGGTGTATTATTTTATTCTTACACTTTTATTAATGACGTGCGTTTTTTTTTCTCTTATCGTCAAGTCCATTTATTTATTAACACGTAAAAAATGCTTAAAATTTTTTTTTTTGTTGAAATATAATGAGTATTTTGTTTCTTTTTAGTGAATTTATTATAATTTGAACGTGATATTTTAGATAATGGATAATTGTTATATGACATGTAAGTAAGCTCTTTTGATAAATTTCATTATTTAGAAAGTTTTGAATTTGTTTACTGACAATTAAGTCATATTTATTCATCTGTTTTATTTCAAAGAAAAAGTTATTTTAAAAAATTTCGTTTTTTTCATAAAAACTAATACTTCGAACAAAAGAAAAAGGAAATTTCATAAATAACTTTTAAAATTATGTCCACAATTGAATACGATCCATTTTTCATTGAAAATTAATAAACTATGGATTTATATTTTCGAGCGCCATCTATGTTCATATTTATATTTATCTTTATTAATATATAAAAGAATATTTTTAAAAAAATTATCTAATTCAATAAATTTCTTAATTACGTTTAAATATTAAATAAAATAAAAAAATCCTATAAGAACTTAACATAATAAAAAAGACAAGGAAGATATTATTTTTATCTCTTGTTCTTATTTGATGAGTTTCAAGGTATGATTATCTAAGATATAAATGATTTATCCGTTTTTGTCTAATCATTGATGATCTATAGTAAAACGTAACCAAGGCAAAATCGATGTGTATAAAAAAAACTTCTCTATGATTTGCTAAATCAATGGTCCGATAAGAATCGACGAATAAATTCACCTTTTCTTTCATTTGTTGTTGTTTTTTGTTGTTTATTTGTCATAGATTATCATAGGTTTTTAGATGAGAATAATTTCTAGAAATTAAAAATTTCTATTGATTTGTTATGATTGAATTTTGTTGATAAAAACATATGTTTTTTTGGTGTTAAAAAAAAAACAGAAAAAAAAAGTCGAAATAATAAAACAACAAGATATAAATACATATATTTATTAATTAATTCAATTGTTATTTTTCCTCGTACATTGTTCCACCTATCGAGCTGAAGCGATTTTCAGACGCACTCACTCATCTACGACAAATGCCGTCGTCATCATCATCATCATCAAAGGATAAAGATAAAGAAGCTAAAACAAAAAAGGTATATTTCAATAACAACTTCATAGATAAAATTCAGTGAGTACTTTATTGCTATTGTTTTTTTTTTTTTTTTTTTACAGGCGACCGTTGTCTCGAAAGCGAAAGGAAAAGATGAATCAGATGGAAAGACAACGGATGAGGTAAAATTTTGAAAATAAAGTTCTATTGAGAAAAAAAAGTTGATTTTTCTAGACGAAAGGAAAAGATTCGTCAACTGGTAAAACAACATCTTCATCAATTGGTAATAGTGGAGCAATAAAATCAACTTCACGTACAACTAATTCTCATTCAACTCAACAACAATCTGATACTAATTTATCATCATCATCTCATCCACCTCAAACAGCATTAACGAAAGTTCAACCTATGGCTGGTGTACCGAATATTCGTAAAGATAATCGAAGAAATTCTTCCCGTTTTAATATATCAAAAAATCGTGAACTTGTTAAATTACCTTTATTAAAAGAAGCGGCAACTCATGAACGTGAATCATTATTTGTACAAAAATTACAACAATGCTGTACTGTATTTGATTTTCAACTTGATCCATTATCAGATCTTAAATGGAAAGAAATCAAACGTGCAGCATTAAATGAAATGATCGATTATATAACATCAAATCGTGGTGTTATTACTGATCCCATTTATCCGGAAGCTGTTAGAATGGTAATTAATAAAGAAACTTGACTTAATATCTTTTTATTTATTGTTTTTCAGTTTTCTGTTAATCTATTTCGAACATTACCACCAATAAGCAATCCGACAGGTGCTGATTATGATCCGGAGGAAGATGAACCAAATCTCGAGGTTGCTTGGCCGCATTTACAACTTGTCTATGATTTCTTTTTACGTTTTCTTGAATCACCAGATTTTCAACCGAATACAGGAAAACGATATATCGATCAAAAATTTGTTCTTAATGTATGAAAACATCAAAAAAGAAAAATTGATTTTTTAAAAAAATTTTTGTTATTTCTTTAGTTGCTTGACTTATTCGATAGTGAAGATCCACGTGAACGTGATTTTTTAAAAACAATTCTTCATCGCATTTATGGCAAATTTCTTGGTTTACGTGCTTATATTAGAAAACAAATAAATAATACATTTTATAAGGTAAAAAAGGAAAATATTACCTTGAATAATCTTTGTTTTATGATATAGAAACATAAATAAGATTGTTTTTATTACCAATTGTTAAAAAAGATCAGTTATTTCTATAAGATGATTATTTACATAAATCAACAACATTTTTTTTTTCTCAAATAATCAATGAATAATATCATGTTGAGTAAACAATAATAGATAAATATTATGCTTTGACATATATTAAATGTAGAAAGTAATTGTTTATTTATAAAAGAATATAGTTTTGTTTCTCATCATAAATTAATCATTGAATGTTAAGATAAAAAAACAGAATTCAAAGAAATGTTTAAATTGAAAAAAAACTGCTCCTTCAATAGAAGACCATCCACTTTCATTGCAGCATTCAGATATGAACTCTTTTGTTTTAATAGCAGTGTGTTTCAATGAACACTGGTGTCATATGCGCCGTAAACTGAAATTGCACATCCCTATCCGGACTTAATAGAATACTCGATTTAATTTGTTTGATTTATCGGCAAATTGAGACTTTATATTTACCTTCATTTATGATGAACTCTTTCGAGCAGATTCTTCTATGATACCCAAGTGTGCAAACCTTCTAGAGGAATGTTCTATTGTGTCTCATTTATTTAGCTAATTTTTAATCAAAAACATTTTGAAGATTTGAGAAAAGGTTTTCAAAGTCTAGACATGATGTTCAGGTCAAACATTAAAATTTTGAACCCTAGGTACATTTTAATGTAAATATACAAATAATATCTTCTACTGCGGATAGGGATTCAGTTCGTTTAATGCTCCTATGTATAGCAAACGACAGTTTTAAAAAGATATTCTAATGACAAACCATTTCATTGAAAAAAATACTTTGATCATTAGCTGGAAACTTTTCTCCTCAGGCCAAGGAAATCGGTGCTACCATATCGTCGCTTTCTATCATCTCATAAAACAATGAAACTAGATCATCTAAGATATTGCCTATACAAAGTACGATGTGCAATCCTACGTATAACCAACCATGAAACGATCTTGGATAGATTACTAAACGCTATTTATCTCGAATTACTCATCCAATAGCATGCTGACATACATCTGCTCTTGTGATTAGTTAGTCCATAGAGTAACCGCAGGAACTCTGCGTCAGGCCGGTCTTCTCTCCAGATCTGCAGCTATACATAGTTCTAAGAAAAATATCAACATATTGAATTTACTGCTAGGAAGTATCCCATACTGAAAGGCAGTGTTATTCTTCAGTGTGTATAACGTTTGGAATGATCGTTTTAGTTTAATATTCAATAGTTCGAAAAAAAAAAAATTTTTCATGAAATTAAAATTGATTTTTCTTCTTCTAGTTTATTTACGAAACTGAACGACATAATGGTGTAGCTGAATTACTTGAAATTCTTGGAAGGTAAAAAAAAATCATACAAAGAAATAATCATAAAAGAAACACCAGAAGGCAATATTGATTTTATTGTTTAGTATTATCAATGGATTTGCATTACCATTAAAAGAAGAACATAAAGTATTTTTAATAAAAGTTTTATTACCATTGCACAAAGTAAAAACACTTAGTGTTTATCATCCACAATTGGCATATTGTATTGTGCAATTTCTTGAAAAGGATCCAAGTTTAACTCAACCGGTATTTAATTAGAAAAATAACTTATTTTTAGTTTTAGTTTATTTTGTATTAAAAAATAGGTGATAACAGGTTTATTAAAATATTGGCCAAAAACTCATAGTCCAAAAGAGGTTATGTTTCTCAATGAATTAGAAGAAATTCTTGATGTTATTGAACCAGCAGAATTTCAAAAAGTGATGATTCCTTTATTTAAACAACTTGCTAAATGTGTATCAAGTCCGCATTTTCAAGTGAATATTTCTTTTTTTTTTTTTTTTACAAATCTTAAATCAATAAAAATTTTCTTCTTCTTATTGTTATTAGGTAGCTGAAAGAGCACTCTATTATTGGAATAATGAATATATAATGAGTTTAATAACAGAAAATGCTGCTGTTATTTTACCAATTATGTTTCCAGCTTTATATAAAAACACAAAGACACATTGGAATAAGTAAAATTCTGTTTTTTCTTTGTGTATTTATTTGAATAATACATATATATTTGTTCTATTTAAATATAAAATAGAACAATTCATGGTTTGATATATAATGCATTAAAATTATTTATGGAAATGAATCATAAATTATTTGATGAATGTTCACAAAAATATAAAATGGAAAAACAAAAAGAAAAAGAAAAATTACGTGATCGTGATACAGCATGGACGAAAATTGAATCAAAAGCTAGACAAAATCCAAATGTAAATTCAATATATAAATAAGAAAGAATAAATAAATTAAGTAATTTCTTTTGTTTTTTTCGTTTAGTATAAAAATTTTGCATCCAATCAACCCGAATTTTATCGACCTAATGATAATGATGATGATGATGTTGGAGCTACGAATATAACAGCAAAAGAAATTGAACAAGAAGCTAAAGAAGTAAGACAATAAACGAAATTTTACTTTTTAAGTTATAAAATTCGTAAGTCTTTACAATTGACTGACAAGCGCATGTCGAGTATTATTGGATCTGCATATTTTTTCTATTGGTAGCACTTACAACGGAAGTGCTCGAAGTATCCACTTCCGTTTTGACTCATTCAATCGAGTTTATTGCAATAAAACAAAGCCTAAAGGTTTAAAGCCCATGGCTTACTGTGGAGAAGTTATGAGCATTTTAATGAAAATCAGACATGTCGAAAAAATCAAAATGAAAGATTTTCATCTGTTATTTTGTTGTTAGATAATTCTGAAAGTTTCAACGGAAATAAACATATCTTTTTCGAGATATTCAGTTGCCAAGAAAAAAACAAACGTGTATCATAGGACAACACAATAATCTACTCTAATTGGAATTCCGTTATCGCGAGACAGATATGTTTGCTATCTCTAAAAGTTTCCGAACTATTCAATGCCTATTAAATCTATCTACAGGAAAAATTTCATGTCCAAACTCTTCATTATAGTATCTTTGAAATGCTTTGTTTGCAGTAAACCGTCCGTAATTCCTCACCAATAGTTCATAGACTCGAACCCTCTTAGATTTTTTCCTATCTGAATATAATCCGTTGAATGAGGTAGAGTTTATACATTACTCAATCAGAGTTGTGATCTATTTTCGGCCTTTCATAGAAAACTTAATTACAGGATTTTTGTCCATTGACAAATCTTACGACTAACAGAATATCCTAAAAATTTCAAGGAAAACGAATGTATCCTTCTTGATATAATGACTATTCAATAAATGCTTATACAGTGCGTATGAAAATTATTCAGTAAAGTTTGTTTTCATTTTTTCCCGCTAGACTACATGGTACGATAGAGTAAACCATATTCTAAAAAATGAGATATCAATGAGTTCTCTGTGACATGTTTCAGCTGAGATAAACTAATTTGATTGGAGTTCTAAAAAATGATTTTTGTATAGGAAATTAGAAAAACAATGACTTTAGGGGCTTCCGTAAAATTTCTGTACCTGAACCATAATAAAAATGTTGCAGAGAACTTGGCAATGTCTCATTTTGTAGAGACTTATTTCGTTTTATTGTTCTATGTTGTCTAATGAAAATTATTTTTATTCACTCAAGGTGTTTGAAAAACTAGAATTTTTCATCTGTCGGGAGTTCTTATCTTTTCAAATCTGATAATAATTTTTCTTTTCTGAAACAATTTTCTCTATTTGAATTCTTTCTAGCGCTTACGACAGAGGAAAATAAACCTTTGTTGAACAATTTTGATACTCACTATATAAACATTTGTTGCCGTGAGAATTAGCTATGAGCGAGATTTCAATCGGACGACATTTATTTAGATTTTCTTAGTGTTATTGAGTCCTACTTATAAACAAAATATAAGGTCGAATGGCGTTCAATATTTGTATATTATTAGAACTTCATATTTAAAATATTCATTGTTTGATGATTGAAAAAGGCTTCTTTGTCATAATATATAATGCAGTAAAATAATGGGTATTCAATCAGGTTTTTCTTCTTTTGAAAACAGGGATTATGATATATTGTTCGTATTACTCTTTAATAATTAGTTCAATCAAAAATTCTTTACGTGTATAGTCTTATTTATTATGTATGAACAAACAATTCAACTATCAAATATAGTTTTGACTAAGTAACTATACGAGAGCAAATGTTTTGTTTTTCTTTTATTGCACTAAAAAAAAAAACATATTTTAAGATTTATGAAATCTGCTAATTATAGATTTGTTTTCTTTTTTATAAAATGAAAAAGTTTGAATTTAAATATAATATTAAGTCAAAAAGTATCCGACAGTTATTTAATGACGTAACTTTTAAATAGCAGACAGATATTATGATAAAAACTGATATTAATTTCAAGTATTGTTAGGAAAAAAGCTGTTTGCACAGCCTACCGATGGGATTCAAATGTGAAACACGATATAGCTGTTGTTACTAATCACAAGGAGATTGTTTTATTCTATCTATTTTTGGGGACATACTTCTTTACTATCATTTTACTTAATATTTCAGAAACGCAATAAGGAAGTAATTCATATATTATAATGAGAAGTTATTGATATACAGTCTGTCATCGTATATCAACGATGCCTGTCACAATATGTGATGTTTTCATTCTAATGTCTATCATGATGTGTAGAGTCCAAATTTCTACTTGCTTTAGAATTTATCGAATAAGGTTATTGAATACGTCTTTGTTTTGACAAAATTAATTATTTATGAAGTAAATATGTGAATTTTTAATAAATCTATGGCATCGATTATGTTCGTCAGTACGAAATAATACTATGATGTATTACATTTGGAAAAATAAACTAATGTACATATAAAATCCGTCAGACCAGAAATTTTTTTTGTCATTATTCTTCGAAATTATAAATTAACTTTTTGTGTTGAAAAATAATCAATGTCATAGATAGTTCGATGAGTTGTTTTAGTTTTGTATCAAAACGTCAATATGTTAACAAAATCTGAAAATCACGAGAATCCAAACTCAGTCTGTGTCTGTTAATCTAAAATAGCGTTAAGTAGTGGTGTAACCAAAACTGGTTGAATTTTCCCACATTCTTATACTCAGAAATAAGATTAATGAAAAAAAAAACAAAGATCATTTCCGACGGAAAACTCTTTAAAAACTAAGGTTTTTAGAAAATTCGTATCTCAGTCTTCAAGCATTTGTGCTAATTGAATGTATACTGTAGACATAGAAAAACATTCTTTGAAAGTTTCATTAATATCAGATTAGTACAACAAAGTGACAACTAACTTTGCTGAAGATGTCGTTTCAAAAAACGCTTAGCGTACAAAGAATAATTATTTTTTCCGAACGGAAACTTTTCTTATATAAATCAATAGAACAGAAGTTCTCGTTTTAACCTATATATCAATTTATTGTCCAACTCTTTTTTATTTTTTCACAAAAACAATTGATGTATTTCTCTAAAGTGCTGAATTTGCAATTAACACTCTCCGATGTATTTAGCAGCTAACAAAATTTTTTTTAATCAAAAAATTATTCATTAATCAAACTATATAAGTTCCTATTTAAATATTGAAGAAGTTTACTTTCATTGGTTTCACCTAATGTCTAAGGTGTTGCCCATTGTGTGTGTCCCTTTATATACTTCGAAGTAAAATATAATCTCGATAATGGTATAAATAATTTTGTTAGAAACTGAGAAAAGAATCACACAAAAAATTAACCTAAAAATCATGATATCGCCATGAAAATTGATATCTGACAAAATTAAACTATGCGACAGATACATCAAGTATGTTTTCGAATTTCCAAACCGAGCTTTGTACAATGGTAAAAAATATAATTTCTACAGTATTGTCCGAATGGTTTGTCAAGTAAAATGAGTAATCCAACCTCCAAAATTTATCACAATGCTCTTCTATCTCACATCTCTACTCATTTTTAGCGCAAGCATTTTTGATCGGCACAGTAGGTTTCCAGAAAACCTAAGCTTTTCAGGTAGTTTTCATGCTTTGGGAAAATATTTAATCAACTAAAATAGTATATATTCGGAATTAGTACATTAAATTGTGTCGAATGATATTATAACACAAAACAACTTTTAATAAAAAAAGTTTTCTCGAAAAATGATGGCCAGAGTTCTCTCAGGCATTTTTGTGTCGAAAATGTTTTTTTTTCTCTTAAGAATGATTTTATGTGTCATATACAATCATTTTTGAGCAACGAAATCCGTTTCCGAACAAGAAAGTCACATGCTCACTTGCCATGCGAAAAATGTACATTTGTGCCCCATCCGCCCCGTCATTCAGAATCCGTCGAGAGTTGATCCCAAACCCGGTGAAAACTCAGTTTTAACATATAAACTTTGTTGACTATTAGGTATTATTCTCTGATACTTGCTATAAAAAAAATTGATGCATTTTAAATGCCGGCTTTCTTTTATGTCTGTAGACCTTAATAAAACATTGTTAGAATCTTTGGAATGTATGCATTTGTACAATGCATATCCGAGAACCAAATCTACTATTACAAAAAAGTTCATATTGTAAAATTTAATTTACGATAAAAAATTTAGTTGATTCCGGACAAGGCTCGACTTTCTACTAGTGCTAAATCACATACTAGAGAATAATTGATAAATGTTTATGATTCTCCGCTTGATTATTTATCATTAATATTGGTTGTTATGTTTTTATTTAAATAAAATTTGTCTTTATTTTAGGCAAGTCGTACCATGCAAAAAGGTAAACCAATGATAAGACGTAAAAGTGAATTACCTCATGATTATACAACATTAAATGCATTAGAAAAACATAAACGACCGAATGATTTTCTAAGCTCAGCAACAGAAGCCAATCCGAATGCTCAATAAATGAAACATCAACAGAAAAGCGCATTCAAAAACAAAAGAAAAATCTAAACATTTTTATGAATTTGTCTGACTAAAAGAATTCTTTTTTTTTTTTTTGTACAGAATCCAAGATACAAGAAAAAATAACAAGATGAGAAGTTGAAATTTAGCTTCTCGCTTAGGATTCCTGTTTGTTTGTTTGTTTTTTTTTTCTTCTTTTTAATGTACGTCATCACATGTCTTTTCTCGCTTGTATTTTTCTACGCACATATAGACGTCATGCTTTGTTCCTTTTTTTTTTTTTTTGCTCGAATAGGCGAAGCCAATAAGATTTATTTCTTCCTTCTGTTTTTCTTCCCTCTTTCCCTCCATCATACCTTTATTTAAAAAAAACACAGAGATTTTGTCTTCTTTCATCGAACAATTGAATAATCAATCCTTTCTTTTTACTCGAAGAGAAAAAAATCAAAACAAAAAAACAAAAAAAAAAAAACAAAACTATGAAGATCTGTTATTGTCCGTGTGGCTTGTGTGATCATCTGCATTTGTTGCGTGCGTGTGTAATACATTTTTTTTTCAGCTTACATTTGCAAACAAAAAAAAATACCAACAAGATGAATCTTTGATTATAATGTTCATTCGTTTTTTTTTCTTTTGATTATAGATTTTATTATCATCGTCCTATTGTCAGATTATATATTTTAATGTTTGTTTAAATAGAACAAAAAAAAAAAAGCTTCGAGATTGTTTTTTCTTTTCTTTTTGTGTCTTTGGTAATATATTACGATTTATTTATTTATCTATTATGGTTGATACAGTGACAACAACAATGGGCAATGATAATGATGATTGGGAAGTTGCTGTTGATACAGGAGAATTTGATAAACGACTTGAACAACAAGAACAAGATCGTGCAACTAAGCAAGTAATTCTTATTTTTCTTTTTTTCAATTTAATATTAATGAATTTTTTTTGGCTTTGTTTTTCGAACGAAAGAGAAGTTTGAATTAAAGCCTTAGAAAGGAAAGAGTAGAATAATCCTGAGAGGATTTCAATTAATAGACATAGTAAAAATACCATCTATTCTTTTTGAAGTATTGAGTGCATAAGATAACTCGATTCTATGATTTGCCTTGTGATTAGGATACTTGATATCTCAAAAAAAAAATGACATACTTTTGTGCTAAAATTGTTAAGATAGTCTATTGACAATGAGACTGGTCTAGAGACAAAATTTCGAGTGAAAATCACATAATTGAGTTTTCTCTGAATAGTTGACCCCGATGTAGAGTGCATCGGATCCAGAATTTTTGATTTCGGACCAATCCAAAGGTCGAAAACATACTAACATGATCATTACTTTGATTGTGTAATGTATGGACTGCAACCCATTGAGAACTTTCTTAGTTCCATTGGATTCTACTCACAGTCAAAATATGAAATTGAACAGTGTCGGATACTAGAATATGTTCCACTATAAGTAAATTAATTATGATTTGATCTTTTGACTAGGGGATATACGGCATGACCGAAGCTTTCGCTTCACAAAAACTTCTGACATTTTCAGTTCATCCTACTCTCTAAACCAATCGGGACCACTGCTCTTACCTTAAATACTTGATAGTGTTATACTGTAATAGTCTTGTGTTTCTTATTAACATACCCCGAGAGATTTTTTTTTTCTCATAAATTTGTTTTAGTTGTTAAGCATAGATCATTTTATCAGTTAGTTGAAGAAAGACTGTTGTCAATATAACGTTACAATAAAAGGTTAGAATATACTCGAAGACTTTCATGTCTAAAAGCAGTTTTGTTTCAAATATCAATTATTTCATTGTATTCTAGAGCGTTACAAAGATTTTATAGTTCATACGTACTCAATACTCTTCTTAAAAACTTTCTTTTAATATTCAATTAACACATAAATTCAAAAAAAGAATTCATTATATCAAATAGTTTTGAATTCACACTCTAATGACCTCGATTTTTTGTTGATCCGAATTGTTGTTCATAAGAAAAAAAAAATGATCCATTAATTGAACTATATTTTATTTTATATTGTCTATTTTAAAGGAATCTACGTTATCTACTGAGAATAATGATGACAATCGAAATTCTTCATATAATAATTTAATGAATTCAAATAAACCAATTCGAATTCTTAAACGACCAACCAGTCAAATTCAATTACCTGTTACTAATGATATAATTAATTCTAATACAATATCAACAACAATAGTATCAAATAATACTAATAATAATAATAATTTGCCTTTTTCTAATAATATTTCTTCATCAACACCAGTGCCTATCATATCAATCATTCCAAGAAATCAAAATAAAGATTCAATAAATTCTTCACAGACAATAAATTCATCTAATTCTTTATCTTCACAATCAACAAAACCTCCTATTAAAACTTATGAACAACGAGAACTTGAATACAGATTAGCACGATTACGGTAAATTTTTATTAACATGAAATTTCATTATATAGAAAAATAAAACGAATTTTTTTAGAATCATGGGTGAAGAAGAAAGTTCAACTAAAGATGATGATGATGATATTAATAATAATAATAATAATCCTATTATTGATTCGACTACTATAACATCTGATGAACCAACTACAACTACGTCTTCGTCTACCACAAGTCTTACATCCACCAAGACATCCAATAATAATTCGGTTTCATCACTTCAAAGTCATTCAACACCAGGTAGTTATGCTTCAAATTTATACAATTTAAATAATACTTCATCAAATCCTGGACCAATTCATTTTAATACAAATAGTACGGGACCTTTTTCTCAACAACAATATCGTGGTGCTTATTCAACATTATATCCTCAAATGCCATTAACACCATCCGTACATTATCCAACTACGACACTTTATATGCCGTCATCATCATCGAATTATCCGATTCACTCATCATTGAATAGTTGGTATCATTATCAACAACAACAAAATCCTTATGGAACGCAACAGTACGGTCATCCGCAATAGACAAAAAAAAAGAAAAAAATATATTGTTTGTTTCTCTTTTATTAAAAAAAAAAAATTTATTCGTTGATCGATCGATATCAGAAAGAAAAAAGTGTTTTTGAAAGTAATTATTTATACCGGATTGACAAAAAACACAGAAAAAGAAATATCGAAAATGAAAAACATATAATCAAAAAGATAGAGGACAGAATGCATCGTTCTACATAATTCAACCATATAAGCTGTTACCATTGTAATTCGATTCTATGTTTTTGTCTATCGTCTATACTCATTTATTGTAAACGCAAGAACGAGTGTAAGACAGCCTGGCTTTCATCATTAATTTTCGATATTTTTCTTTTCTACGTTTTCTGCCAAGTACTTTTATACATGTCTCGTCGTTATTATTTTTTTTTATTATTAAAAAAAAAATAATTTAACCTTTTCATTTATAAAGCAAAGGAGACAATGATATTTTTTTTTTATTCATCGAAGGTAAGTTATATCTGACACCATACTATTTTATCTTTGAAGGACAACCAATATACATGAAAGGTCTTATTGAATAGTAAAATATAAGTATTTTTTGTTTCATTTTAAATTGTAATCATATTCAAATCTATTTGTTCATATACATACAGGTGTAAGTTTTTAATTTTAATAAAAACAATTTAACATTTCTTATATATTTAGACAGTCAAATGAATATTACGTTGTCACTATGCCACTAGATATTCTCTTTTATAATACAGAGTATAAACAAGTAATGATAGTTTGCTATTTTTTTGTTCTTCTGTTCTTTGTCAATGATCTTGCATGTCTAATAGTATATCATATCATAGTTAGATTAAGAAGAATAAGCTTCAATAAACTTCTACAAAAAAATGTTTCATGTCCTATATCTAATGCACTAATTTTTGTTTAAGACAATTATAGGACAAAAATTTTTACGACATATTATGATAGGTTGATAGAAAACAAAAAGGAAAAATTGTCCTTTTCTATCGTATGATAAATAACAAAACAAAAATGTTTCGTGATAATATGTATTTTTTTGCGTATATTTCTGCAAAGATAGGCTTCTCAAGGTTATTTATGATTAATTTTTGTCAAAGCAACACATTCTCTTGACTTATTTTAAAAGATCTAAAATAATAAATGTGTAGTATGTCTCAAGTGTAATAGTAAACATAACCATCATGAAGTAACAAATTTATTATTAATAGATCTCCTTCTTGAGTGCAAAAGATACTGTTGAAAAAATTCTCTGAATATATAAGAAAGATAAAAACCAAAAATTAATTAATGATTTAGATCAACAAGTCAATTGAATTTTAATATATATTTCTTTTTTATTTAAATTCTTTCAAAATCGATTAATTCAAGTCACGAGAAATAAATTGCAAATGTTTTTCTTTTTAAAGAAAATATTCTATGTTTTGTTTTTATGTATATCATTGTATTGAGATGTGCAAAATAAATTATGTTGCAAACATTTGTTACACTCCGCAAATGTTTTTTTTCACGCCTTGAATATATGCGTACGTGCATGATGTACACATGAAAACTATGCAATCTAATACAAAACAAACTGAAAGAACTATATGCTCTTTGTTTTTTGATTGATTATTATTGGCTTATCTTTTGGTGTAAACCGCAGTTAAATACAAGTTCTTGCAACTTTTATTTGGCCTTGAAAGAGAGAAATTTGCGTATAAATATTTTTTTTTTATTGGTAACAACGTTTTTTTACAATGATGCAATGATGATGTCGATGGTTTCATCATTCGATGGACTTTGATATCTTGTTATTTATTATCGCAATTATCATACAGGTAACAAGCTATGTATCATGTATTCAGTTCGTGACTGACTCAGTTCTATTAGAATGTTACTATAATATAAATAATTTGGTTGGACTAGCCGATCATTGTACTACAAAACGTGTTTATGTCTCGTTCGTTTCTATTTTTATATCGTTTATGATCAGTAGCCAAGCAAAGGTATGATTATTTCGATATGATTTATTTCGTGTATATAAATTCTCTCTTTATTACAAAGAGATTAATCTTTTTAGTATCCATGAACATGTAACCTTCGATATTCGGAAAGTATGCATAGAATATCTGAGATTTAAACTAATCGAACTTTTGCCATATTTGAAAATATCACCAGAATATTTACTCAGGTGTATAAAGCAGCAAAAAAAAAATATACTCAGTTGATTTTTTATGAGTATGATTACCTGAATCACTAGTTACTTATGTCTGATATAATAAAAACAATCAACAAGACGTTTTGTGAAGTATGATTATTAATAAATATTGAAGTCTATTATCAGATATTGAGAATACTCAGTGGACTGTAACATATGTTTAGTTCTCTTTTTGCGAACAAAAAAAATACGGTCAAGAGAGTTAGATGCACTGTGTAAGTCTTTTTACAGTACCCACCTTCCTACGCGTTATCTTATATTATATGCAATTTTATTGTGTCATGAGATATACATTAATGCTGTCAGGCTTAAATAAACCTTTTCATTTTAACGAAAAAATACAGACAGATGTATTATAGTTTATGAAGAAGAAGAACGATTAAATGAAGCATAGTGTGCATTACTGAAGACGTTGCTAATATTCTCTATAAAAATAGATCTATGTATTGTGATATTAATGGTAAGTCATCCAACGCTATTCAATTAAATATAAATGAGAAGTGAAATATATTTTTCAAGATATTTAATTCCTAAATAGACTCGATGGTTAGATTTTCGAGCTTCTGTCCTATTAAAACATTTAAAACTATTCCATCGAATTATAAATCATAGTTTAAACTAAAACTCTTTTTGTTTTTATTTTTTGGAAATAGTCTATGGAGAAGAAAGCTTTATGTGATTATATATATATACAAAATATGAAATTGAATAATGTCTGATTATTTTAAGTGTTCTTTCATTAGTTTTTGTTAATATCTAGCATGACATGAGCATTATATTTTTCAAGTATTTTCTTTTCATTTAATGTAACTCTCTCATTTAAATATAATGATAAGAATAGTTGAAAGAGCTATAAGATCTACTTTATATAATTGCTTTTCTCACTCGGTAATCCTAACGATAGAGGATAACAAAACTTGTTAGACTAACTAAAAATGTCCCTATAATTATCTTTTCCAGATAATATGTCAAGATGATATAAACCAATTCATCCAGATCAAAAGAATAATTTTCTCTCTATTTATGCATTATTAAACTTTTTTAAGCCTATTTTTATGAAAATCTTTATAATATTTGACGAATAGAAGAACTATATTTAGTCTTTATAAAATGTTGCGTATGTAGAATGCAAAGATATAATTATAAATAAACATAAATAGAACTGAATACAGATGGACGGGATCGAAACTAAAGATTACATTTCAATGATCTTATATATGTCACGGAGTGACCAAGTTCTATACCGTGATTCTTCTATATCAGTGTACCTTTCTTTATCACATGTGAGATTTTTTCTTTCATAGTCTTTTTGTCACCTGAGAGTTTTTTTTTCGCTCTCATCAACTTTGTTAGATTTTTCTCATCTGGTTGATCATCATGGGCATTATCACCAAGTTCATCTATATATATCAAACGTAATTTCACAATAAAATACATTCCAAACTGTCATTTATCTTCTTCGATTTACAGAGTTAGCTTCTTAAAGGGTTCACATCCTTTACAATAAATTATCTCTATACAAAGCATTTTTAGGAGAGAAGACGAAAAAAAAACTAGATAATATTGAATAATCGAACTAACCAAAAAAGAGAATGTATTTTAATATTTCTTTAAAAATATTTGATAAGAATAAATTTTGAAATCATTTATTCTAAATCGAGATCCAACTTCCAAACGTAGAATAACTGAGACTGGAACCAGATGAGACATAACAGAACTATGACTAAACAAAAATTGATTTCGTACATCTCTCGTAACAAATCATGTGAATGTGTGTATAGTTGCTACGCGATGAGAATCTTCTGTGTGATTAATACAAAACAAGATTTAATCTCAAATATCTACTTTTAGTCCCTTTCCAAACTAATAACATCTTTCGTCACGGAACATATCAATATGTTTGAAGTCATATAGTAAAACCTAAGTACGCGAAACCCCCATAATTGTATTATTTTGAGAAAAAAAAAACGATTATTTCGATCTGAAAGATGTTAAGTAGTCAGGGAGCTTCGAGTTCACGTTTTTGTAGATCGAGAACCGCATCTTCCTGTAATCATATAAGAATCGTTTAAAACTCATGAAGAATCGAATAACTGTAAAAATATGAAATATTTTTATAATTTCTTAAAAAAATATTTGAACGAATCTAAATTATATGTTACTATATATGGTTAATACTTAAAATTCGATAAAATCTCAACTACATAAAACTAATAGTATGTTTTATGCTACGCGTTCATGATGTGATGTTATCTACACAATATGATTTCCATACTTTAACCTTAATTGTAAAGTATTAAGTACATTATACTCTCGCATGAGACATCGGCACTATTTTTTTTTTGTGCTTTTATTTTTCATGAACCAAAAGTTTTCTGACGCTCATATTTTTAAACAGTGGTTAAACAAAACTTTATCTCAAATTATAATATCATAAGAGATATATAGGTCAAATAAAATAAAAAAATCTCGCATGTCAAACAAATTTTCAAGTTGTATTCTATATTATTTGTCATAAACAAGAAACAATATTTCCATTCCATTCATTAACTATCATTGAATAGTACGTCGATAAAATCGATCAAATGACTTGTTTTAGTAGTAGATGGCAGCAAAAATCGATCTTTTAGGACTTATTTTCTTAATATATTAGGATTTGTCTAAGATAAATCTCTGTTTTTCTGTATAAAAGAAGCGAGCTATTAGAAGGAATATATAGAAAACAACTCAAGATATCAGATGTTTCCATACTAGAATGTAACAATACAATTAGGTTGTAATTCACTCATATATAGATCAAATATGTTTCATATTTTAATGCCGTATGAATAATACGAACAATTTCTTTTTATCATAAAATAAAATTTTTTAGATAATTTAGTAAGATTATTATGCTTTATCTTCATAATTTAGCATGAATTGGACATGATTTCATTTACTTTGCAAATGTATTTTCGAAGTTTTTACAAGAATTAATAAAATTTCTAAAAACAAATAATATTAATAGAATAATTTATTTTTCAGTATCATAAACGAGTCTACTAAACTTTGAAAAACTTGGCTTAGAACTGAAATATTAACGGACGACCTAGACTAAGCGACTTATTAATATATCATTCTATAGAGAAGTGTTTGTTCTTTCGTTCTCTGTATGTATAATAATTTTCTCTTCTTCCTCGAATATTATTTTGGCTTGCTGAAGGTCGTCTAAACTAAATTTACAAATCTTTAAAAAATAAACTCATAATTCTTACACTAAAAATCATGCAAAAAAACATTGAACTTATATTTAAACAGAACACAAGTTTTTATAGGTTAATTTAAGACACTGAAAAAAGAACGAATATTTTTAGTAAATTACTTTTCGATTACTAATTACTGTAGCAAAAAGAATATCAAGATGTCAGTTGAATAACAAAATAGAGAATCAAAATTTACACTCATTTTGATAAAATATGTGTGAATTCGATCATTACCGAAAGAAAAAAAAACTTCGAAAGAAAAACAAAATTGTATTTTTTTTTTGACATGTTCAAGTATTTTGTTTTTATAAGATTTTAACAGTAGAATGTTAATTATTGAATAATAATACAGATGTAAGAGAGAAAAGAAACTCGCTTCTTAATTGACGAGCGATTACTCATTTATAGGTCACCAAGAAAAAACAAGAAGAATAGCAACAAGAATATTGAAGTATGCATGGTTTATTTCTTTTTCTACATCAACGAAAACAAAGTGAGACATTCATACGAATGTTTTTTTCTTACCCTATGTTTTAATGTAATTGCACATGAAATGTAAACTATTTTTTCTCCGTTCTTGTCGCTCGCTTTCACGGCACGTGTAAGAAAAACGTGCTATAATCAATGACAACAAGGACAAAAACGTGACAAATACGGCTGAAATAGTTATTTCATAACATTGAAATATTTTAATATTTATCAATTGTCCAACCTTATTCATTACTAAAATTGTGTTACATGAATGCATACATCGAAAAAATTAGTTCGATTTGTTTTTATTCATTCACATATGAGGTTATAGGGTGTAAAGACCAAAGATTTTTGTATGTTATATAGGTGCATGGTCCAAATTGTCTTTCTTTTTTTTTCTTCTCATTCTTTCGTGTACCAATCAAGCAATTTTTATTTATTATCGATATTTTATCTCTTTTGTAGATTTGAAATTTATCAATGTCATTAAAAAACTTGTCAACTAATAATACACATGAAGATTATTTATCAAGTAATGACAAAGTAATACATTATTTACAAAATTCTACAGGCAGTTCAACAAAGACTAATTCATTATCCATGCTTAGAAGATCACCATCAAGTAATTTATATCTTTTACAAAATCGTTTACGTTATTGTTCAGAAAATGATTCAATATCATCATCATCATCGTCAGTTATGGACTCATTATCACGATCAGATTTTAGTTTGGAATCAAGTTTATCTGATCCAATAGCACATTGTAGTATATTTAATTCAAATATATCATCAGAAGAAGAAATTGATTTTAATATTGGATTTGATCAAATAAGTGATGATGATGATGACGATGATGATTATGATGATAACGATGATTATAATAAAAAAATTTTCAACAAAAAACAATTGGGTATGTAAAACAAAAAAAAATAAATAAGAATCAATTTCAACCTTTTGGTACAATTAACGTGACAAATTAGAAAAATATCTAAACATTTTGTTTTTATTTACATTTTCTTCCTATATTATGCAGCAAAAGTTTCCCAACTTTTGACTGCATTATTAGTTTTATGTCAGTGGATGTAGAATACTTTTTTTCAAAATGAAAATGAGTTCAATGATATAAGATGCAATTCATATCTAGGATCCACTTAGACTGATGATCGTTAAAATAACCATAAATCCTCTGTTTCTATTAATTGATTAGATACTTCACTACATAAATGACCCTGTTGTTTTTGTATAAATCAAATTAATTGCAAGTATTTTATATCTAATAAGTAAAGCATATAAATCGTGCATAAGACAAACATAATTTATATTTCGAACAAAAAATAAAGTTAAACTTTAGATTTATGATCTTCCTCATTTTTGTTTCGAATAGTTAACAGGAGTATCTTTTTTAAAAATCAATTACATTAGTTTTTTGACGACATCTTTCCAGTTGCAACAAATTACTTGTTCATTATTCGCTTCATTAAATAGATTTTGTTTACTTTCAATTTCACTGCAATACATTCGCGCTATTTTTGCTCATAGAACCGATATATTTGACCTTCATCGATAATATATATGATGTATGTCAATGAGTACTATTAAACTATAAACTATTGTCTGTGACCTACATTCACAGCCAATAAACGTCATGACCGTGACCAAAAAAATTTGTTCACGTCGGATACTACTCACATCGAATCAATATTGTTTGGAATATCATATGAAAAATATCCTTCTAAAAAACACAGTAGTTCAATCCCCATGTTTTAATTCAGAATCAATGTTCAAAATACAAGTAGAGTAGCTTTCCACTATAAAATAAATCAAATGATATCAAAAACTACTCATATTGAGCCAATTTCAAGTGAAATGTCATACAAAAGAGGTCAGTCTATTGGATTCACAACTTTTGAATCTGATCGAACTGTAATTTGATGCTCTCAATGAGATACTCTAATTTAAATTGAATAGTTGCTACTTCAAAGGTACAAGATACTTTGTTTTCGGTGTCTATCGTATCCTACACATTTCTCAGATAACTAGAGTTCATCAGGTCAAAAAATTGCAAACCTGGATCGAATCCGGTTGGCTATACAACTCTAAAAAGTATATTTATGGTAAAACTTGAATCGAAAACGAATGAATTGTTCAGAAGTTATTTCCAAAAAATCAGCATGAAAATAGAGAATCTTAACCAAGAAATATATGAAAATTTCGGTTTTTTTCTAAACACATCTCTCTATCAAATGCAATTTTTTCATAATACACAACTCACAAAGTATAAGCTAAACAGTTGAAATTTGGTGTGACAATCGAGGATACTCTCAGAGGAATAACATATAAAAAAAAAAACTTGTATAAATCCATCAAGAAGAACAAAAGTTATTAATCAAAATTGCAATTGTACCAAAAAGTTTCAATTATCTCAAATATATATTTTTTTTTTATATAATCGAATTAATTTGTTTGGTTTTAGATACAGTTGCATTATTCAATAAATCGTCTGAAGATATAAATATTAAGAAATTAGAAGATTTTATTTATCGATCTTCTAATTCAACAATATTTAATGGTGATTGTGAAATTAATAATAATGATATAATCACATTGAGTCCTATAAAACAACAACAACAACAAAATAATCTTTTACATGACTCAACTTTTACATTATGTTCACAAGATCCTTTCTCAGCTTATACAGAAGATCATGATAATAATCAAGAAAATGAAGCAATATCTGGATTTAGTATACGTTCAAATTCATTGAGTGCTCTTCAAACTGATAAAAAATCAACTTTGGTAGAAAAAGCACCGAAAAAAGCTGTTCGTTTTGCTGATACGCTGGTATGTGATTGAAAATTTTTTAATATTTAATTCTATCAGAATATTACGATTATTAAACACAACTATCGTGACTCAACTACGAATATTGGGAGGAAAGTTGATGACTTTAGAGGAAACGCCAAGGATTTGTTAATATTTTAGACAAGGAATGAACACCAACAGGGATTTGACAAAGAAGAAAAAAAAAAAATAAGCAGTCACAATGCGAAGTTATTTTCTTTTTACTCTATGATCTTTTCTTTTTACTAAACAAAAGAATTTTTACTGAGAGAAAATGAAATTTTTCTAAATGTAATGGATGGGCATCCCTAAACATGGCTTTTCACAACGTTCTAAACTCACAAGAAAATATTTTTCAATTTCTAATCACTCTTGAGTCAGGACTATATGCATCAATGTGTAGGCCTTAATTATCTACGAATATCCTGACAAAATTAAAAAAATAGAGTTTTGAATATCAACTTGAAATTTCGCATAATGACAGACTTTAATCAAAATGATACTTAAACGAAGTATTTCGTATGATTAGTAGAACTAATCAGAAAAGCCTATAGACCTTGCTTGAAGAGTGAATTACTAATTTAAGATAAAGAATTTTCAAAAAATATTCTGCTGACTCGATTCTATCGGTTGCAGTTGCAAAATAATTCGAAAGTCTCTATTATAGTATTTAGAATGATAAATCGATACATATATAACAGTCTAGTTCTTTTTTTTCAAAATAATTTTAAGATTCCTTTTAGAATAAAACTATCAAAATAATTAATTCGATTAGATTCATAATGTGAATCAAATATTTCCTAAGACTTACCAAATTGGATGTGCTCTTGTACACATACACACGTTTTCTTCTATATTCAATATTTCAAGGTAACATTATTAGAATTATGAATAAAATCTCATGTTAAAATTCATTTCAATACAAGAGAGAAAATGCAGTTTAGGGGTCCTTCAGCACCTTATTAATAAATTTCGTACTCAGATGTTGCATTTATTAGATCAGATCATCTGCTGAGAAGGAGGAATTAACAGTTAGTGTAAGCAGCTTTTTAGCGCCGGATAATATATATGTTGGACAATTGGATGAAGGTATTTTCTATTTGAAGTGAATTTTTTTTTTATCAACACAAGATTATTTTTCGAAGTCGAGGAATCCGAATCAAGAAGTAGTTTGTTGAAATTTTCGAATTCAATTTTGTCTATGACAAGAGACTTGTTTTCAATGATTTAATTATCTTATGCAAAATCATTATTTTCGCAAAAACAACTTTATCTTTATCAAAAAATTCTAATTCAAATTTGCTCATTCTCATCTTAGCTATTATCTGTAGTACTTTTCTATTGTTCAACATTCATTTCAGTATAATTTCGTGAATGGAGTATCAACATCTGTTTTCTATTTAAATATCATTCTACAGATTGAACTCTTACTGAAATGATGATTACTCTCGAACAAACTTTCATATGTATTTTTAAATTTCATCAAGATCAATTTTCATCAATAAATATAAAATCTCAATCATTATACGAATTTAACTCTCATATCACCACCTATCGGATAGTAATCTAATTTTCACTTGGCATCCACACAGACTCCAGTTTATTAGTAACAGTACACAATTATTATTAAGTTGACTATGCAAAAAATATATAGATATCGTTTTTCGCATTTTCTTATATTATTCTCTATTTTCAAAAGGTTGCCAGTTATGCATCTCCATTCAGCGTTCTCGTGTACTTTAAGCTGTTCTATCACTTCAGCAACAACTAATTGTAATTGACTATTTCAATCAGTATATTCTACTACTCATTGCTGAGGTACTCAAGATGGCAAACAAGTGTTATGATATACTTTGGGCTTGTTAATCATATAAACAACGATTCAAGTCAACCAAATAATATTGTCAACAATTTTCTACTAAGTGTCACGGAAACATATCTGTAACAATAAAATACAATTGACTGAATTTCACATGAAGCATAGACTGTTGATATGAGAATTTGAAAAAAAAAAAGAAATTCGAATTTCTCCGTTGAAGAATAATAAATCATATATTGACATTTATTATCAACATAAACATTGTCAAAAAATTAAGTATATTTCACTTTTTCATTATGATATCTATGTTACTCGATAAAAATACTATAAAATGTACGGAGTATGATAAAAATTTCGTTTGATAAACGAACACTAACACCCCCTACTTACAAGAACGAAAAAAAACGAAAATAAGACAAAATGTAATCTACTGGCATACTATTCGTTACGTATGAAAATTACTCACTTATATTTAAGATTGAGATATGACCTTGCATTGTTTAGTTCATAAATCTTCACTATTGTTAACACATTATCTCATTTTTTTTTTCAATTATATAAAACTTCATATTATTCACGTTAGGATACATTTTATTTATTCGTATATAATTATGAAAAAACAAACATATAAAGTTTTCTTTTTTTAGGGTCTGGATCTTGAATCTATTCGTTATATGAGCCCACCAGACCAATTATCTACACCAGTTATGCAAGAATGTTTACGTCTTCAATTAGGACAATTACGTCTTGGAAAAAATATGTATAAATATCCAACATCATCATCCTCATCATCATTAGTTTTACCAACAAAAACATTTTATCTTGTTTCAAAACAATTTACATCTCCAACAAATATAATTCCGTTAATTTATGAAAAAAAAGTTATGCTTGAATGTTTATATACAAAAGAATCAATAGCATATGGTACTGTACGTGTTCATAATTGTACTTATGATAAACTTGTATTTATACGTGTAACACAAAATGAATGGGAAACATATAAAGATATTCAAGCATCTCATTCAATGAATTTTCCAGTTGATAATACGGATATATTTACATTTCAAATAACCTTATCAAAATCTAATGATGATACAACAGAACCAAAACGAATTTTATTTGCTATTTGTTTACAAACTATGTCACAAACATTTTGGGATAATAATCAAGGATGGAATTATGTATTGGATGTATTTGAAAAGTAATTATAAAAATTATTTCATTTAATAATTAAAATTTAAAAAAAAAAACAGAATATATTAATTAAGCAAGTGACATTCGGACAGAGATATTATTCTTCAGAGATTTAGTTTTTTGATAAAGCTGACAGTTATTAAATTATGTTGTTATATTATATATAACAAAAATCATTGATCTTTGATTTAATCAAAATTTATCTATTGAATCAATAAGTATGATTCCCATGATAAAAGATTTTTTTTCCTATAGATGCCTTTTTTTCTATTCCTATGTCCATATTAATTATTTTATCATATTTATAGTATCCTACTTCACGTTTCTTGGTAACCACTTTACTGAAAATTCCAATGTACTAGTTGAGTATCTCAACTAGAGCTCGTCATATCCGGTCTCAGTTTATTAAACGTTTTTTAGATCTGGTCGAAGTATATACTTAGATACTCTTACTGAAATTTTCTAACCACAATTGGATAGTTGTCTATAAGATACGCCATACTCTGTATCGGTTTTTTGTATTCGATGACTAGAGGTCGTTGGCTCCAAAAATTTCAGACCTGGACAAACCCCATGGGCTGTAGAGTATCAATTATACTTCAATCTTTGCAAATGTGTGATAGAACGGTGTAAATATGATAAAATAATTTTTCTTTTATAAATCTGATACGAAAAGCAATAGCGTAGATCGACGCAATTTTTCATGCTTTACAAAATGACATAGTAAACATGTATATTTTTAACGTCTCTCTTACATTATACAGGGTCCAAATGCGTATGATATTATACCCATGTGATTCTGGTTAATGTAAGAGAAACGTTACATATAAACATATTTACTATGTCATTTTGTGAGCATAAAAAACTGCGTCGATCTATTTTATTACTTTTCATATTAAGTTCGTAGAAGAGAAAAACTAGAAGTACCATAGCTAGTAACCGAAACATCCAAAAGTGATCGACATCTAAGACAATTTAGCCCCTTGAAACTTTGTGTGCATTAAACAAAAATGTGTAGAATTTCGTGCACTATCCCTATATTCTATTGAAAGTGCGAACTCTAGGGATTGACAGATTTCTAACTGTCTTCAATGATGTACTTTTCTATTAACACTTGCTTTTAGTTCTTTTTACCTATGTGAATTTTGCTTGTGTGCAACTTGATATTTCTGAGAAATGTGTGCATGTGCCCATTTAACGTTATGAACGCCATCTATCAAATAGATTATGCTAAAGACTAACAGAACAACTGAGATTGAATCAAAAGAGCTTTTTTAATTTATAATTAGAAAAACAAAGAAAAGATTTCTGTAAAAATCATTGTGTATACTAAGATTCTTTTCCACACAGATTTATATTATACTAAAAATTCGTCAATTATAAAGGTTAAGAATATTTTTGATCACTAAATTTATTATTAACAGAATAACAGATAATATAAGAAATAACAGTTATAATTTTACGAACATAGATAAGATAGTGTGGATAGGTGAAGACAAGATTTCATAAATGCATCGATATCTTTCTTTAATGTGTTATGAGTTAATGAGATCATTTCGATCAGATACGATTATTTATATTCAACTTAATCTTATCGATCAATTAGCTTTTGAGATAAATGCATCATCTATTACTTATAAACATTAATCCTTTGTCATCCATTTTGTACTGATGCATTTAATGATCAAAAATATCTTTTTTGTTTTATTAGTGATCATTTTGCAATGAAAAATTTTCGTGAATAAAAGATAAATTATATCCCATTAGATATAGATAACATAAAACGAATAGAGAATTAGATGAATATTTTCATTAATGCATCAATTTGATTGATCAATAATCAAAACATAGTAAAATATATAAATATACACAAATGAACAACAATAAAAAAACATTATAAATATTAAAATACATTATTCATCGAATGATTTGGTTATTAAAACATTCGACCTTTTTATTGAGAACAAAGCAATTAACATTTCTTGATGATCTATATGCAAGATGTCAGTCACGAAAGACTATTGAAAACATCATATATGAATGTAATGATGTCACCATGGATCACTAGAAATTTAGTTAAGAATTAGAAAAAAAAGTACTGTGTGACTGATCGTTGAAAAATTATCATAGTTCTTAACGTCAGTATTATGTTATCTAGAATTATTTCAACTTGCTTAAAAGATTATTTTAATTCAAGATAAACTCGTTTTATTCATTTATGTTTGTTAGAAAACTATTTCTTTCTTTTCTAATATGGGAAATACATTCAGCTGTCATCGTATAGATATATCTTTATTATGAGATGTTAGCTGATTTTTATCTTATAAGAGAAAGTGTGTTCACACAAAATAGGAAACCAAATATTCTTCTAACTTGTTTTGTTAGATAATTCAGTTTTTTTTTCCAAGAAAATTTGCTGTTTTCGGAAAAAAAAAGAAGGACACATTAAAATTTATGATGCATCAATGCGTCCAACTCATCAAGGTAAATCCATTCGGATGATGCTATGAATTGTGTTAAATGAAGGGAGAAAAATGCGTTGTGAATAGAAAAAAAATGAGATTAAATCAATTGCAAGCTGAACAAACGATGCATTTAAACGTAAAAATAATCTTGTTTTGTTTCTAAACTTTGAAGTTAACATTTTGTTTTATAGAAGTTTGTCGTTTTCATGATATCATAAGAAATTGCTATAACTTCATTTTCTCATCGTCTGATGAACTAACAATAAATTTTAATTAAATTAAAAGTACACCATTTGGTATTTCAAAGTCTTTTCTGTTGAATCTGAAACGATCTCTTCAGTTCATTCAATAATTGAATGAAAGTTCTTAAAATACTTAGACCTACTCGACATAAATTTTGCTGTTTCAAATGATTTAGTACAATTAAAATTACGCATGTAATTTCCGTTGAAGAGAACGTCACGAGTATGTTCTCAAGTAATGATTCTGAGAGGAAATTTGTTTATCTCATGTTATTCTATTTCGGCATATCGGTTGTAGATGTAACTGAAGTTGTCTTTGAAGAAAACAGCTACAGTTAGTATGATTTGTCCTCTGACCTAACTTATTTAAGGACGTTTCTACAAGATCACGTTGAATACATTATCTAATGATAGTTGATTCGATGATTTCATGTGCCTCTTGCGATCGATTAATTAATGCTTCATGCAATAGATAGAGATATTCTAACCTATATCTTTGCTTATCTCTTATTCAGAGTAAGCAATTTTGGATCCTTTGAGTGCTGTTATTGACCTCAAGTGTATTTCGATGAATTGCACTATCATTTCGTAAGAAAATAAATCATTTTATTTTTTTATATTGTTTTGTAGTAGCAGTTGTTTTTTTTTGTGAGATATATCGTAATAATAAAATAAACATTCAATGATGAAAAGACTGACTGAGAAAAAAGAACGTTCTGTATTTTTTTTAAATGTTTATTTTTGAGCAATATGAGACAAACAACTTTTCTTTCACAATCAACAATTGAGAATCTACTCGAAAAGTTCTTTTCAACGAAAATCACTTGAATGATTGTAATTGTATTGGATCATTGAAAATGAAAGCTTATCTCAAGTATATCTGAGAAACTGCATTTCAATAGTTGAATGAATTGACAAGATCTTTTCAGGTCACATAGAAAAGACTTCAGACTATCAAATCATATATTTTCAGAATTTTCATCAATTGACTATATTAATCGAGTGACTTTTGATATAATATAATAGAACAAAGTAAACTTTGAATAGGAGACAAAGATCAAATTTAGTCTTATGATTTTGCAAAAGCAATATGATATATTTTGATTTTCTTTTTCTTTTCTAGACGATGAAGATATATATTTCAACATGTCACTCAAATTCGTTCTGCATGTTTAACATGTTTTTCTTGGTGATATGAGGACATTTTTTACTCGACTTGTTTTTTACTTTGAACATATGACTGGTTCTTGTTCTTTGTTTTTTTTTTTTTCGCTCATTATTTGTTAACGTCCGTGCACGAGTGTATGGGATTGATTATAGAAGTAAGAAACAAAAAAAAAACTTGTTACTACTTCAATTTGTTTTCTCCTACGTATTTTGTTTTGTTATATTCTTTGGTTTTTAAAGAATTAATAATGTGCTCGAACACAATCACTGATTGTGTTGCTATACTATTGCATGCATTTTTATCGTTTATTCTTTAAATATATATTTATGTTTTTTTCTCATTGATCTACTTCTAAATCGATTGTAGTGTTTTTTCTTTTTTTATTCGGCAATGTGATACAATAAGCTTTTCTGGAGTGAATAACTCTTTTTAACATTGTACATACACAATAAAACAAAAGAAAATTAAGAAAAAAAAATTTTTAAACTTGGCAGTCAATCATTATTTTCTACATGAAGATTTATTGTTGATATATATTTGAGTTTCTAGAAAACTTTGAAATACATTAATGAAAAAGAAAGTTGTTTTTAGCATTTGACTTTCCTAAAATTCTATATTAACATTTAAAATAAATCCATTCATTTCGAGTAAGAAAATAAAAGATTAATTGATGTCTTCAATGTATCAGTAAATGACAGTCATCAACTTTTTTAACATTTGTTGTAAGTATTTTTATAAATTCAACGGTTAATGTGCCATTCAAGCATTAAGATCAATTAAGAAAGTGCAAGTATATCAAGGGATTTCCTTTGCTTAGATACTATGATAATCGAGTTATTCAAATGACATTTGATTTCATTTTAATATTGTTTACATATCTATGAAATGTCACGCAAAAAGAAAAGAGATGAATGCAATGAAGAAAATCTCAAATTATTAATAAATAAAATTTTTTGATGCACTATTTCATAAAACACATAGCTAGTTATATCAACTTTATTAAACTTAAAACAACATATTTTTCTTGTTTTTTTGTGAAAGTAGTTTTTATAGTTTTCTTTTTTTTTTTGTTTTGTTCTAATGGATTGTTCAGAGTTGGTCACGATCCCACTGGTGAATATAATAGAATCAAAAGAAATCGACTGAATACAAAAAGACATCAATACTATATTTGATAGTGTCACAATGTAATCAAAGTTTTTCTTTTTTTTTCCCTCTTTTCTTGTCTCTATTTTCTTTCTACGCTTGTTCGAGACGAGAGAAACCATTTATTCCATTTCGTTGGATAGTAGTAGTAGAGAAAAAAATGGAAGCATTACATATAGTATTCTATTGACGTCGATGTGAATAGTAAAACGACCAATTTCTTATTCATCAATTGGATAAATTCACAATAGTATATATATACATTAAAAGGAAGTGAGTTAGATAGAACTAATTCCATATTCTGACATATCATATTATATTAGCATAGAAATCTTTTCAATACTATGAAATAGGCTCATCGAGTTGAAATTAGTTGTACTATAGTCATTGTATTGAATAATATAGTAGAATAAAAATATACTATCGACAAAATTCGCTTTTCTACGATTGATATGAACCTGTAAATAGATACATCTTGACAAAATAAAAAGAACTTAGTGTATGTCAACAAACCCATAGAAATAAAGTTGTTGTTCGACATTGATTGTCTATGCCATTTCAAGTGAATTTTGCTAGACTAACATAACAGTAAAAGATGACAGAAAGAAGTCATTCAGATTTTTCTTTTTAATATGACAACAGAAACTAATTTTTCATACATTTGTTTTGTTTTTCTTCAAAGAAAAAAATGTAAACTTTCATTATTTTGATGTCATGTTTTTTCTTTTTATTATGTAGGTATTAAACTAAAATAATGAATTTCTCATCAAATGCTTTATTTGAACAACGTCTTGGAGACTTTAAACGTATTGTTGAAGGTTATTTATTATCTATTGTATGCATATGTGGACTATTAGGTAATGCATTAACTTGTATTATATTATCTAGTCGATTTATGCGAACATCAATAACAAATATTTATATATTTTCTTTATCATGTGCATCATCATGTGTTTTAATTGGTTTTTTATTAACACACGGTATACGTTCAACATTTCATGCTGAAGTATTTTATCGTTGGATATTTACTCGAATATTTCCTATACATGTAACATGTTTATTAATTCAAATTTATTTAACAGCAGCAGTTGCTCTCGATAGATTCATTTTGATTTGTTTACCATTTCGAGGTCAAAAATGGCGTAGTCCTAAACGAGCAGTTTTTGTTGTTGTTTGCATTAGTTTATTTAGTATATTATATTGTATACCATTTTGGTTTGAATTTTCATTAGTTAAAGAACAAAACAAAACAATAATAACGATATCAAAATTTGGATCGAAACGTTTATTTCGTTTATTAATGCGTAAATATCTTTATTTTATATTTGTTTTTCTTTTACCATTAACAATCATAGTAACATGTAAGATATTGATTATTAGAACTTTATATACAATAGAAACACGTAAACGTTTATTAGGAACTTTAACGAAACAAAATCGTTCATCAAATGCTATAAACTTCTTACTTCTATCAATTGTATTTTTATTTCTATTAACGCAAATACCATATTTTGTGTTTAATGTACTTTATTCATGGTTAGGTACTCGTCTGATGATAAATTTACTTGCAAGACAATACTTAGCTATTAATAATTTACTATCAGTTATAAATGCATCATCTACATTTATTCTTTATGCTTTTTTTGATAGAAAATTTCGAGAAGTTGGTCAATATTTTCTATTTTGTGAACCATTACCCGCTAATTTTGATGCACGTTATGGTACAACTCGTTTATTATCACAAAATTTTACAATATCAAAACGACGATCAACGAATTCAGTTCATCGATGTTCATCAAATATGAATAATAATCTTACAGATCTAACAAAGAAAAACTTAATAGCACCAAATAATATGCCAGCATATGTTTAAAGAAATAATTTATTAACTTCAATGTTCGACATAGAACGTTCTATCGAATATTAAAAAACATTGTTTATAATATATGTTTTTGTTTTATTTTATTTTTGAAAGGATACATGAGTCTAACTTTCAGTAATAAAGAACAAATCAATTACTTGAAATATCTATGTCTTGAATATGAAAAGATTATTTCAGATGAGCAAACATTAAAATATGTTTTTTTATAAACATAAAAATTGCTTGTCGAAGTAAAAATTCTATCACTTAATAATCAAAATAAAATATAATAATTGTACAATGTGTTCATAAAATAATATTTAATTTCTAATAATGAAAGAATTGTTTTCTTTGTTTATAAAATACCGGATATCAGTTAATATACACGTGTATTGAATCAATCTTTATTTATCCTTAAATCTGATTGTAAAAAAAGAAACAAAATCCATCATATCAACACATTTTTGTCTTTTGTATCAGCTTAGATAAATGAATAACTTGAATAAGATTGATGATGCTCTAAAAATAAATAAGTTCGAAGATAATGAGAAATGAAATTATCTTTTCATGAGATAGATTATTTATTCTGTCAGTTAATAGGACAAATGAATATTGATTATCATGCTAGAATATGTTAATATTACTGCTTATCTTTCTTTTTTTTTGCAGAATAAAATTATTTTTTGAATAAACCAAAAATAAAGAAAGATAATTATTATAGTTTTCAAAACCATGCATGCTTATTGTTTTGTTTTTCGGCGAATGATAACCTGTCGTTAAAATAATTAATTATAGAAAAGAAGTCTAAAAAGCAGCATTATCTTATCCCTCAAATGTTGCTAAGAGTAAGACATCATTGAGTGTATGTTTTTTTTCTTTGTATACGAATAAAACTTAATGAGATTGTCTTAACTATCAGAACTTAAGATGATTTTTATAAATATGTGGGTGTAGGTGTGGTAGGCCGTAAAAAAAACTTGTTGAGAAATTTCGAAATTATAATAGTGTTTTAAAAATTTTAGTTTAAAAAATATATTTTCTTTATGAGATATTGAATATTTCAAAGAGAATATTTTTATTTCAACTGATATTTTTATAACATTGTTATTGTCTCGATATCTCGCTATTAAAACTAAAAATGCAGGTTTAGAGTTCGTAAGACAATCGTTTATAAAAGCCATAATCCAAGAATGGAAATCAAATAAAGTGATAACAACTTGACATAGATAGTGTCATAAGTGCAGATCTTTCTATGCATTTGCTATTATACTCATCAAGTCCTAGTGTCGGACCACGTATCATATCGATATATTGCTCTAATGAACATGGCAAAATGTCTCTGACAGTTTATGATTTATGCGCATTTCAGAAGATAAAACAGAATTTTGTTGTAATATCGATCTTTTCAGATGAATATACAAATGGTTAGGTCGACTAATAAGACCAAAGAAAGACTTATTCCAATAATCAATAGTCGTTATAATTAAGACCACTAGATTTAATGTCTATAAAACTGATTAGAAATCTTTATGTATTATGTTATTAAGGGAAAATCAAATCAAATGAAAATATATGTTTTGAATTAATAGACATTAATAGTATTTTATTTGACAATGGTAATTTTATTTCTTTTTCGTTTTCTTTATAAAACAATATCAAAACATAACAAAACCTGTTTCATCGTATCGAAGGCAAAAACCGGCTATAAGCAGTCTTTCTTGGTTCTATGAAATAAGCAACATATTGTATACATTAAAACTATTTGACGTTTGCATTCTTTAGGGTTATAGAAGTTCTTTTGTTCTCTTGTCATATTGATTATATGACATTTCTATCTTGTCATATTGGGTAACATAAACTATCTTTTTTCCGCTCCTTTTTTTATTAAGAACTTTTCCAGAGAAAAAACATGTCAGATTTGTGTGTAACCTTGATTATGAATTGACGATAGAAATCATCATAAAAGAAAAGTATATATAGCTAGCTTTTGTTTTTTTGGGATATATTAACTGTGATTCTTGTCGTTTTTTTTTATTTCGTAATAATATAAGGGAGGAAATCAATTTCCTTCTTATCGGTTGTTATAGAAATTGATAAAGAAAAAAAAAAGATAATATATACTTGACATATACGATCAGTTGATTAAAAAGAAAATATTCATTATATAAAAATGATATTTGCATAGTTCTCATATAGAATGTTGTTAATAAATGAATTTCATTTTTATGTAATGTAAATTTCCAATCCATAAAAGATTCAATAAAGCGAAGAATAGATTTTAGTTTTGAAATATCTTAAAAAGATATTCAATTCATATGAAACAAGTTGTTTTGCATTAATCTTATATTTCTCAATGTAATGTTTTTTATGTAATTTGACTCTTTCACATGTCAAATAGTCACTTGCAAGAAAACAAGATGATCGGTTTATTTTTGGACAACAGAAAATCTTAGACTTTTAATCAAAGCTATCAGAAAAAAAACAACAATATTTTTCTTCTTTAAGTTTTATTACGTACTCAAGTAGAATGACACATCAACTTAATGTCACTTTAGTTGAACGGTTTTTTTAACTTGATAGAATAAATTAATCTGAAAAGCAGATATTTAGTATGTTAATCTATAATTTGCAAGGTCATACCGTTCACTTATAATCTTTCGCCAACGGCTCTTTCTCTTTTAATTTAATATTAATATCATCCTGATTACCTTTTTCTTGTAATCTATGACTTTTACTAAGAAAATGCATCTATTAAAATGAATGATAACATTTCTATATAGTCGATTTAACTGTTCGATTTTTTTCAAAGAAAATTATTATTTATCATATCTAATCCATCAATGTTAAATCTTAAAAATAAAATAGAAAATAGTGTTTATAACAAAAGATATACGCCAATGCACAAACCGACGGTACCAGCGGTTGAAAGTTTTCTATAGTATTTTTAAGAAGTTTTCTTATTATCATTTCATTTTGAAAAATAAAGAAAAGGATAAAATGGCATTACAAGGACGATGATTACAGCCGCGAAGACCACCCAAAACAGAACTGTATACTATGACTTCGTACAATTTATGATTGTCAAAACCTGTAAATTAACGCCTTTACAATATAGTGAAATACGATTGTTTACTACCGTGCTTATTTGATATAATTAACTATTTATGCGAATGGTGATGATACAATTAAACTGTTAGAGTGTTAATGACTAAAATTCATTCAGAAAAATCGGCAACCGTGGTGACTTAGTCGACGGGTGACTAATGACTTTATCTATAAAGAATAAAAAGATTAAATACAACAACAAGCTAGTAATTAATACGTGTCCTGAGTAAAGAGATCAAATAATAATTGTTGATTATCTTTATTCAGTTCAATCACTAATTATTAAATTAAATAAACATTTATTCAAAAGAATTATGTAGGATAGTTAAAGTATTAGAAATTAATTTTAAAGTCCAAAATAAATTTATTCATATCTTTGAACTTTTTTTTTTTTTATTGATTCTTATTAGAAAAAAGAGTTAGAATGAGTCTGAAGAAATAAATCTCGACTAGAACTGAATTTACAAGCTTCCATTTTTGAACTAGTACGACTACATCAACCATACTAATATATTTCTTTGCCTAATAATATTACTAATCGAATTCTGAAAGTCATCAGTCCAAGACGCTGTCATTTGAAGATCCTAGTGACTAATATATATGAAAAGTATCCGAAATTCGCTGTTGTTTTTCCTTTATTCCATACAAAGAAAAATCACTATAGTGAGGAAGTAAGGATTCACAAATCTATGGGCTTTGATTGAAAAATTATTTCATTAATAAACAATATCGACTTTGTATCAATGAAAACTAAGTACCGTTTTCTAACAAAATCTTCTTTTCCATTGTATCAGACAACCATATAATTCGACTACAATGATTACACATCTTATACACACAAAGAATTGCACCTTCTTGCTAGGTAAAATTCTAGAATAAAAATTATTTATTACATATTATCAGACATAAAGTGAGCTTAAACATAACTCTTCACACTATTTTTTTTAACCTTTAGTTTCGAATCCAAACTTTGTCTAAACCAGGATTAGAGAAATACTAAAATTTTCAATTATGGGTTTCCTGCACTTTATTATTTTATTCGACTAAAGTAAGAATCTAATCTTTTCAACATTTGACGATCTATTCAAGTTATTCATTATTATTCTGATTATGAATGTTTTTTTGTTATACGAACAGTTTCTATATCACCCTAGTACACTATATAAAACGGCTAATCAATGTCATATTTTCTACGGTAAATATGAGATAATGGAGACTGTTTTCTGTTTTTACATAATTATATATGTAATTAGCTTTCAGAAGAATTCATGCTGTTATTGTTGCAATCGTGTGACATAACTTTATGTAAACCATACTTGACTGGTCTCCACCATAGAAATCGTAACTCTACGATTCCTATGTCGGTCGCAAGTCCGAGTAAAGGAGGAGCGTTTGGCGGAAGGGGTGCAGATACCGCTGTCAGTAAAAAGAAAAGACGAAAGAAACCAACCATGAACGGTCATAATCGAAATCCATACCGGCTCGGACGTCGCCCGGGTCAACAAGGTCCGCGTCCTCTGTTGGGTAACCAGGGCAGAGTCGAAAAATTGGCAACTGGAAAGACAAGAACAACGACAGGAANGCTTCTTTCGGGATTTAGTCGTTTCCTCAGGAAAAAACATCGAATCCTTGCAGGATCTTGATCCTATCTTCCAAGGATCCGGGGCTGAAACATCAAAGATTTTCCCTAGGGAAGTGAGAGAAAGAAACACCGAGATTTAGAGCTATTTTAGTTGGCGTACTCGTTATTTTGTCTTGCATTGACCAACGTCTTTGCTCCGAAAGAATAAAACTAGGCTACAAGAAATGTATCTTTAAAACTGTCAAACCTTCGGTTCAACATGAAGAGTTCAATAAAAGTCTGATGACCAATGACATGTTTGAGAATCTTCAAGTTAGTTTTTGAAAATTACAATAAGGCTTTCGAAGAGTAGCAGATTGACATGAAATTTTATGAAGCTCTTACAGATAGAAAGGCCTTCTACAAGATACTCGAGAATCTGTGACAGTCTTAAGATCTCCTTCTAACGTCCAAGGTAATTCGTACGAACTTGAACATGAGCAAACGTGTAGCTAGAGTTTTTTGAGCGAAGGACTCACAACGATTATTGAGGTTATTGACAACGTATTAGTTTCTAAGGGACAAAGTAGAAGATCTTACAAATATTTGAGCACAATAGAACAGACAAAAAGAATCTCGGCCTCCTGCTGTGTCAATAAAACTACAATTTATTCTTTGAGTCTCACTCTAGTATAAACCAACGGATGACTCCGATATCTAACTATCAGTTTTTTATGACTGACAAAACTGTGATCCCACTAAAAAAAACTACACGATCACGTGCAACTCTACCCTAGATCATATCGAGTCATACGCAAACGATTTAATGCAAAATATAACTTTTAAAATGCTTCCAAAAGCTAGTATAGGGAATAGGTTGGCTTATACTCGTCAAAATAATGCCAGGATTAAAGAAAAAGAGCAAAGAAAAGGGCAAATTATATGAAACGCGTTGTGCAAGAGGGAGAGGATTAAGAGCGGCTTATATCTATTGTTCTTTAAAGAGAAATCATACAAGCACTTTTGAATATACTAACTACAGTTTTGTCTCGAACACAGTAGTAAAGACAGGCAACACCAAATGAGCACACTTGAAGACATTGAATTGAACGGTAGCAGCGTTGATAAAGTGAAAATTAGTGAGCAAAAAGAAGATATCAATGAAATTGAACCGACGGTTGAAGAGTTGGCAACATTGGAACATGTTTCTGAACGGATACCACTCGGAGCCTGGCTGATTGTCTGCTGCGAATTGTGCGAACGTTTCGCATTTTATGGACTTGCTGCTCCCTTTCAGAATTATATTCAATATCCTATACCTGGTCCAGGTGATAAACAACCGGGTGCCCTTAATCGTGGACAAAGGACGGCCACCTCGGTAACAACATTCTTTCAATTTTTCGCTTATCTCACACCGATCGCTGGTGCCATTCTAGCCGATCAATATTGGGGAAAATACAAGACGATTCTTTTAGCTTGTGTAGTCTATATGGTCGGTCTTCTCGTTCTGGTTGTAACTAGTATACCACCCTCCATTAATGCCGGTGTCGCCTTTCCCGGTTTGATCGTAGCGATAATCATAATAAGTTTCGGTACTGGTGGTGTCAAGAGTAATGTAAGCCCACTGATGGCTGAACAATATACTAGAACAAAGCCAATTGTTAGAGGTAACCAAAAAATTCTTTCTAGTACAAAATCAAACGTATTATCTCTTTGTAGTTATCGGAGGCAAAAAGAAGATTATCGACCCGAAAATGTGAGTTCGTTGAGTATTTATCTTGTTATTGATCGGATTGTATTGCCCGTGTTTTAGAACCGTGCAGTCAATGTTCAATTGGTTCTACTGGGCTATCAATTTGGGCGCACTATCATCAATCATTACCACTAATACTGAAAAGTATCATTCGTTTTGGCTTGCCTATCTTCTACCGATGATCGTATTCGTTGGTTCGATTATTGTTCTGTTCATTGGCCGTAATCAATATGTTCAAAAACCTCCAACTGGTTCATTGATTATTCGAGCGTTTCGCGTGACAGTGATGGCCATTAGAAATCGACTGAAGCTAGGCAAGCAACGCGATTGTTATCATATTTTGGATTATGCTAAGGAAATTTCATCGTCCACCGATTATAATGGCACACAAACGGTGGCGGAGCTGAACAACAATCAGTTTATTGATGATTTCAAACAAGCAATTAGAGCTTGCCGTGTCTTTGCTTTCTATCCCTTTTACTGGATCTGTTACAGTCAATTAATGAGCAATTTGGTATCGCAAGCCGCACAAATGAATGTCGGTAAGTTAGACATTTTTCTGTTGAAATGATCAAGAAAACTGACGACTTTCGATCTGCGATTCATTGTATTTTTTCTTTAGGTCCTCTACCCAATGATGTCTTACAGAATATCGATCCGATCGTTCTGATTATTTTCATTCCTGTTTTCGATAAATTGATCTATCCAACTTTGCGACGATTTAACATCAAGTTTTCGTCGATCCCTCGTATCTTCTGCGGTTTCATGTGTGCTTCTCTAACTATGGGTTGGGCAGCACTCGTTCAACATTTGATTTATCAGACTGGTCCAAACTATGATTTCACCCAGTCGTGTTCGGATTGCGAAAAATTCAATAATATTACTGTCGCTTGGCAAATTCCATCTTATTTTTTCCTTGCCATCTCGGAAATCTTTGCATCTATTACTGGTCTCGAGTATGCATTTACTCAGGCTCCAGCATCAATGAAATCCATCGTCATGTCATTGTTCCTCTTCACATCGGCACTCGGTAATGCCCTGAATTTCGCACTTATACCAGTGACGGTCAATCCGAAACTGCTGTGGATGTATACATCACTAACGATTATGGCGTTCGTCGTTGGTATTATATTTTTTGCTGTCTTTCGAAATGAAGATAAGAAACACAAAGAACAACCAGCGAACAAATAGATCAGATCAATCCTTTTTTGATTGCATATTGTTCTATTGCACCGATTCACATCAATAAATATTCCTTCTAATTGCAAAAGTAGTTTCACTCATATACTCTATATACTTTGCGAGATTGTGGATGGATAATGGAATCGAATTCCAGCTCTTACATGTTCTGCAATGAGTTGATGAAATATTCATGTATATTTTCAGAAATTCAAAAGTGTCAATCATTACTGATAATCAACTGTCATAGTTTGAGACAAGAGTAGGCGATTTTCCAAGGATGTGCAAATGAAGATTCGTAATAAGACTGTTATTGAAGCAAATCCATTAATGAAAGTATGTTCAATCAGTGACTTGTAGGACATACTGGAATACTATCTTGTCATACGCTTCCAGTTCAGTTCCAACTGAGCCACGTTGAACATGTTGGATTCTTCTTTGAGTAGAGAGAAGTCAATCAGATTGTTGGTCGTACTGGTCTTGATACGATACACTTGTCTCCTACACTCAAAAGTCAGTGTAGCCTATTTTTTCAGTTTGAATCAATGAGACTACAACGTACCTTTGGAGTTGTCTTTGATCAAGTATATTGAGGTTATTGTAAAATTTTCTAGTTCTTCAAATAATACTTCTCAAATGGTTCTTAATTGATCTGAGATTAAAAGCTATATAGCGAAATGAGGGTGTTCGAGACAGAGCCTGACTTTGTTGAACGAAACAAATTGCTGAAGTAGGCCTTGAACTAGCTGAAAGAGAAGTTTTTCCATTGAACGTTCATGTATGAAATAAAAACGAATAAAATATGATTTTAGAACAGTAAATGAGTGAACGTGAGTGTATAGTAGATGTAAGTGAGTGGAAGATTGTCACCATCCATCATTTACGCACCCATTCATTCATTCACTTATCCTCATCGTGGCTCTCATAAAAGCTTTGCATTATTGATCTATTGTAACATATACGAATATCTGTACATTTACGCAGTCACTCAAAATAGAATAGTTGGCCATTGATAGAGAATTGATTCAAGCCAAAGCAGGGCCTGATAATTAAAGTATTTTGCAAGGAAACTGTTGCACAAAAGAATTTCAAAATACTTCGAATGAACCATCCATAACAAAGTTCGATAAGATATTATCACGAGGAAACAACATATCACTCGAATCCGCATAACTTTTTTATTTTATATCAGCTTATTCATACTACAACAATAATGTGTTACCTACCCATTTCTGTGTTCATATTCTACTAAGATACGTACAAGCAACTAATACGTATTATAAAATGTTTCTTATGCTAATTGAATTAACAAGCGTGATTTTCAATGGTTAATGACTATGACTTTTTCATGAGTACCATTTAGAGACGATTGTGATATGCAGATAACTGTCTCATTGGCAAGTGTTTGCCTTCAATGGTGGTAGGCAACTGTCAGACAAGAAAATGTCCGATGGGTAAGCGTCTCTCGAGCATTTATCAGGCAGGTAAATGTCCTCAATTCTTGTTGATCATCACACTTTAGCAATTCGAAAGAATAATGGTGTTTATTGTGGATTGGTGTGGATGTGAGTTGTGAGTGAGGGAAGACTTCCTCCACACTTACCGACACAAACGTACCTACACGCAACCCTAATTTTTTTCTGTCGAAGAACTTTCACTACACATTAAGAAATATCTTTTTGTCCAAGAGAAACATGGCACATATTTTCCTTTTTCATATTTATAAAGTCTTCATTTTTCCCACTGGTCATGATTCATAGAAAATGCTTATGTTTTTCATTTTCCATTCACCCCACATTTTCTAATTGATGTTGCGCATATAAAAACTTATGCTTAAGATGTCAAGGATGATGAGGAGTAGTAATACATTGATTTGCCATAGTCATCATATTTTCAGCATAAAAGGTGTGAACTGATCAAATTATAATTTTGAGAAATAATCAATATCAATGTTTCTGAGCTCATCAAAATATGTAATAGCATGTTGAGAACTACTATAAATTATATATAATGGGTATGCTCAACAGGTATATTTGCTAATTAAATCAATGGTTAGAATAATAATAATACTAAATTAAGAAAGAAAGAGTATGAAAATGAAAAACAACAAGCAAGTAGTGGTACGGCAAAGACAAAATAAAGCACTAGTAAAAAACAGAAAAAACTTCTATTCAAAGTTTCTCCGGCGATTGATTATTCTTGAAAAATAACTATAGTCTGCTAAAGATTTTTCACTTAACTTATTTTGTATTAGTGTAATAAGACTAAAGAACACATGTGAATTCCACATTGTAGTCCGAATGGAGCTTCGCTGACAATCTTTTTTGCGTATTAAAAGATATTAAAATAACGAAATATAAATAATGACATAATTTTACAGAATTTAATTCCAGTTGGAATCAAATAGACAAGATATTAAATAGTTTTGATTTGAAGAAAATAATGAATGATGTTCAAATCTATTTCATACTTTTGATACACCAATATGGTATCGATCCATCGATTAGAATTAAATCTAAAGAAATGGTAACAAAACTAGGAAGAAACATAGGCTATATCGATATTTGAGAATCAAAAGAGGTTCTATATTTTGATAAATGAAATGAGAAGAAATGCATATACCCTTTATCATCTAAGAGATATAAAATGAATGTATTTATTTAAAAGAAAATGTTAGTGTTACTGTTCTTTATCGATATTGATAGTCATCAATGAAAGCAATAATGATTGTAAGAATAGCATATGATCGTCTTTGGAATCTATTCGTGTTGATTTATTGTCATAATCGACTTTTAGATTTCTTAAACGAGCAAAAAATATTTCCGTTGAGATTTGATAAAAGAGAAAAACAAACTCACTTTCCAAGTAATGATCGTGGATCATTTTCTGGATGTTTCAATGTATGATCATTAATCTTATTATTTTCAGTTGTTATATGAGTATCAGTTAAAGAATTCATATTATTCAATGAAGAATAAAACTCTTGTTGCCATAATTGATAATTAGAAATAGATGGTTCAGTTAACATCATTGGTTGTGTTGATGGTTGTTGAATAGGATTAAAACGTTTTTGTTTCGTATTCGATAAACTTGATCTAATTAAAAAAGAAGACAGAAAATTAACTTGTGAGCCTTATGTCTCAGAAAACAAAAGTAAACAAATCATCAAAAATTTTACTGCTAGTAGAATACATGATACGCTACAAGAGCACATATAATTTCTTCGGGAAAACTTACAGCCGCATGTTTGAAATCGAGACCCTTTTGCTCGCATAAGTAAAAGTGGTCATTGTCTCAGTGATATTTGCTGCTTTTCGTCAGATTTATTACTTTTCTAGTAAAAATAAATCATGTATTTAAAATCAGAATCAACAATTGACTTGATCTAAATACATTTTAATCTGTTTGAACAATTTTTATTTTTGTCGAAAAATTCACTCCTGGTCATCCTAGGGATTTTAGTGATAACATGGAGTCAATCATAACTTCATTTTTAGTGCTGCATAGTTTTCTGTCTTTTCTGTGTTCTATGGTTATTTTACATGACCAGAACTTATTTTCAACTGTCAAAATGAGACTTTCATTGACTTCATTTTTTAACTGAATTCTGAGAGAACCAGGTGTAAATTTTTCGACAAAAATATAAGTTACCCGAAACAATTTGAAACAATATAGATCGACTCAGTTAGTGAAACTGATTTCAAACAAATTATTTATTTTGACTAGAAAAGTAACGAATTTGAGAAGAATCGGCAAATATCTGTTCAAGGATGCATGTTTTTTGTAGCCCGTTGTGTGCTCAATTGTAACTGAAATTTTGGTGATTTATTCATTTCTATTTTCTAAGATATAAGACTCACAAGATTGACTAGTGATTAAAAATGTCTCTATTCCATCTGCTCGTCCGTTCTTCTCTATCCAGTTGCGGCTCAATAGAAGTTCATTTAGCTAATGTTTTTGTCTCAAAATATAGCTCAAATCAGTACCTCAGCATCATCGAACTTCACCTCAGAAGAATCATCTGTCACTCTTAGCTCACAAGACAAAGAAGTGCCATATAAGTATCAAAATCAAGTCATAAAACGAACGTTAACTGATCAAAAGCGATTCTGTCAACGATTAAATCCCTTTGCTTAACTTTCAGCTTTTGATGTACGTTCTTTTTTGAAAAAAGTAGTTCTAGGATTACAGTTTAACAACTAGTATGATAAAGGCGTAGACGGTGCACATTTTTTTAAAATTCAATTTAAGTTGAAATGATTGACAATGAACTTTACTGAACGTTACAGTATTTCTTATATATCCTGCATAAATGATATAAATGTAGTCAATATACTTTTTCTGAATTATTCGATCGTTATTTGTAGATTCAAGTGTTGATGCAGGAGTTGAAACAGATGATGTAAGAAAAAATGGTGTATTGGTTAAATCCGAAAATGGAGAATCAAAATCTATATGAAAAAAGAATTTTTTTTTCTTTAGTTTTTAATTATTAACATATACCAAATAGAGGATCTTGAGAAAAGAGTATAGATGCATATGGATCAGATGATATTGTATTTTCTACTGTTGTATCAAAAGGTATACGAAATGATCCAGTTGTTGTACGAGATACTGTTCCATAAGGATAATTATTATTAAAATGACCTAATTATTTAATTAATTATTTAAAACTGTAAAGAAAGAAAAGAAAAAAACGTTACTTCTCAGACCTCCTCGAGAACCTCTTGTTGCTGATTGTCTTGAAAGAGTATGTCGTTGAGATGTTATATTTCTATTTGATATTGAATTATGACAATCATTTCGAACTATTGTTTGTGCAAGTCTTTGACGAGCTGCTGCTTCTTGACGACGATTTTCTTCTTTAGTAAATAATCGTTCTGCAAGTATATATAACGGTAATCCTTCATCTTCATCATCATTTTGATCAAAATCTTCCTTTAGAACAAAACAAAACAAAAACGTAATTGATCAATTAAAATAAATCATTTACTTTTTTATTTTCAAATTGTTGTATTTGATTTATTGATAAATCTCCATCATCATGTTCTCTTGCAATATGATCGGCTAATGAAACAAAACGTGATTGATATCCTTCTAATGGATTAATAACACATATAGGACACATCTAAAAATAATAAAAAATATTGATAAATCAAAAACAAACAAAAAAAATTATTATTTTACATACAACAACTTGACTAGTCTTTGTTTCGGATAACATAATTGAATGTTTTTCTAAACAATGTATTAAAAGTGTATGTGAAATAAAACCAGATAAACCACAATATGGACATGTTAATGAAACTATTGTTCGATAAGATATTAATTCACCTGCATAGAATAATTCTAAAATTGAAAAAGAAAATGAAATCATATTAGATAAAATAATCAAAAAAAAAAGGCAACCATATGCTGCTTTTGTTAATATACATTGCATTGGATGTGTATGAATATGATTTTGACTTTCAACATTCATATCATAACATGAACCACAAAGATCATAATTATCACATTGTAAACATTTATAGCGACGGCCAGAAAAATTCGTTTTTAAACATGAATCACATGAAACACCTATAAATGAAAACAAAAAAAAAACTATGTTATATAATAAAATTTCTATTACCAATATGTGAAGACATTCTGTGTTAGATCTAAAAAGCATATCATTGTTAGAAGAAAATATTCTTTGAATAAAACGAACAAAAAGTAATTATCTATTATTCATTGTACGAACTACTCTTTGTATGAGATCAAAGTTAAAAAAACGTATTAGAAAATCAACGAAGTGTCGGTGTGACTATTCGTATAAGTATCTTATGTAATAAGTCAAAAACAACTTTCCTCCTTAGAAAATGTAATTTCTGAGCTCAGAAAATTCATTTTTTGAATCAATTCCTTTTGCAATATATGGATCTTGGAAAAAGACTACTAAATAAAAATGTCTTTCTTTTGAAAACATTCTATCGTTAGTTAGATGAAAATGAAATTCGATCATTTTATCTATTTTTCGATCCTTTGTAAGAATTCGATAACAAAACAGTATGATAACATAAAATTCTCAGGCTATATTTCTAGACGTTGGTAGTTTAAATAGGCATAAATTATTGAAAACTATTTTCAGTTTGTCTTCTCATAAAAGCAATGTATCTTACTAATTCGATTCTTTCGTCAATTGAATAAATTTCAATTATAATCAATTAACGGGTGGGGCATAATAAATATCCCACTTTTGTATTTCATTTTTCCACATCTTAATACATTATATTAAAAAAACAAAATATACCATAACATGCAGCTTGAAAAGCTCTACAATTTACATACGACCACTTTTTTTATAATTGCACTTTTTACTTCACAAGTGATCAAAATTTAGAGCGATCAAATTTCGACTGTGCGAAAATGATATTTTGTTTTGGTAAAAGATGAATTAGTTTGTTCTCGTTTCATCTTTTTATTACCTGATATCTTCTATTTAAAAAGAAAAAAGAATATACCATTAGATGTAGCAGAAGAAGCTCTACAATTTATACACGACAGCTANCTGACGATCAGATACCTTTGTCTTTCTTTTTCGTCTGTTTACTCTTTAATTAACTGTGAAAATAAATAAATTTGTATTACAGAAAAACAAAAAATATTTTTCGGGGAGTATCCTAAAAAATGCGGGGCCCCCGACCCCGATCCCGAAAACCTTTTTCAGCCCCGATCCCCGCCCCGACCCAGCCGGGGTTGGGGCGGGGACCGGGGTTCCCCGCTGATCTCTAACGCATATATATATATATATGATCAAAATAAACGGAACACCTAATTTTTCCAATAATTCTCTATATTGTTCTTATTTAGCCTATTATCTATATCATAGATACACTGGTTGCCACTCTATCTGCTTCTGAAGTTTCAATCACAAATGATTAGAAATGGGTGAAAAAATCGTAACCATATTTCACACATTGAGTATCTTTGACAGAAAAGTTTCATGTTCATGCTTGGTGTAACGGTTTATTTTTTTTTAGACATGGTGTCTGTTCTTTCTTGACTCATTGTCACTCAATGGGGATGCAATTAAAGTGATGACAAAACTGATGATGTTCACGTATCGAATGACTGACTTTTAATGTAAAATTGTTTAGAAAATATGTCCTTGTTTTTGAGAAACTTGAAATTGATCTAACAACATGCAGACACTAGGACGTAGACCTAAATAGGGCGTTTGATTTGCTCAGTCCCATTGTGATGTCAGATTACAGCTTTTCATCGATTTTAGCTTAGAACTACCAGTAACAGCATCCAGACTTTTGTTGCTTTTGAACCGAGATTTTGAGAGTCTTCCTTTCATTCATACTTCCATCGATCCGACGAAAGAGATAACGGGTGGGGCATAATAAATGTCCCACTTTTGTATTTCATTTTTCCACATCTTAATACGTTATATTAAAAAACAAAATATACCATAACATGCAGCTTGAAAAGCTCTACAATTTACATACGACCGCTTTTTTTATAATTGCACTTTTTACTTCACAAGTGATCAAAATTTAGAGCGATCAAATTTCGACTGTGCGAAAATGATATTTTGTTTTGGTAAAAGATGAATTAGTTTGTTCTCGTTTCATCTTTTTATTACCTGATATCTTCTATTTAAAAAGAAAAAAGAACATACCATTAGATGTAGCAGAAGAAGCTCTACAATTTATACACGACAGCTATTCTTACAGTTGTACTTTTTGTTTTCAAAGCTAACAAAAATTCTGAGCGATTAGATTTTGGTGCTGCGAAAAAGTCATTTTTCAATACACGACCAATTTGTTTTTTTCTCACTTATCATTTGATGTGTTTTATTAAAAAGAAACAAAATACACCACAAGATGCAGCTTGACAAGCTTTACAATTTACAGAAGATCGCTTTTTTTATAGGTGCACTTTTTGTTTTCAAATCAGCTAGGCAATCAAATTTTGACCACGCGAAAACAATATTTTTTTTCTACGAGATAGATTGTTTTTTTCTTATTTCATCTTTTTATCACCTGATATCTTTTATTTTAAAAAAAGCAAAATATATCACTAGATGCAGCGAGAAAAGCTCTACATTTTACGCGCTACAGCTTATTGTGATTGTTTTGTATAGAAGCAAAATTCTCTGCGATCAATTTTCGCACAGTCAAAATTTGATCGTTCTGAATTTTGATCACTTGTGAAGTAAAAAATGCAATTATAAAAAAAGCGGTCGTATGTAAATTGTAGAGCTTTTCAAGTTGCATGTTATGGTATATTTTGTTTTTTTAATATAACGTATTAAGATGTGGAAAAATGAAATACAAAAGTGGAACATTTATTATGCCCCACCCGTTATATGTCATATATAAAGCGTCTCAATAACTACAAAAATATATGTAATATATAGATAAGTTTTGGTTGTATCATCTGAAACAAGATGCGATATAATAGAGAAACACAGAACATCAATAAATATTCAACTAAAATAAGAAAATCTTTGAAAAGCAATCAATTTTTGAACGAAATATTCTTTTTGTTACACTGTAACATTTTTAAAACATATAAAGAATTCGATTTAAAACTGAACTCTAAAAGACCCGCAAGAATATTACAACAAGGAATAAGTTTTTTTTTTAACCATCATGTATTTTTTTTTCTAATTATATAAGTATGACAGATAATCAATGAATTTTTATTCGACGAATCGAACAAATATCTAAACATGAATCATTTTTAATTTTAAAACAATGTTCAAAGAATATCAAAAAATAGATGGAGATAGTTAGCAATGAAAAAAATGGTTTCGTTTCAAGAATATCCTTTTCATATGAATATAAGACGTGTTCTTGTAACCAACGAATATTAATACATATGAGGAAATTATAAGTGTTTAGCACAATTGAGATTTAAAACTTCTGTTTCTCTCGACTGATTTGAAGAGTTTTTTTATATTTTATTTTTCCTTTGAACATCTCACTGCCGTATAAAGTGTCAGCTCTTTAAGCTCATACTGTCGCTCAGTTATGAGATGTATGACAACAAAAAACATCGTTGCTTGCTGACAGGTGTAAAGAAAAGAAAATCTTTTGACTACAAAAAAAGAAAGAAAAACGATTTAATTAGTGTATTCTGTACAGCATTCGACGCTCCATTAAAATATATAACTAATATAAATTTAACTGCTTTTCGGGTATGAATGTGAGTGTGATTTGGAAGAGTGTGCGAGTGCGAGTTCTCATTACTTCACACCCCACAATTACAGTGACATGTAACATTGACAAGACAATAGGAACATAGAGTGAGGAGTGCTCTATGTATTCATGAAAACTATTCTAAATTTGGTATCAGATTTAATGAGTATAGAGCTAAATAAATCCATGTCTGCAAAAAGAATACGAGATCGTAGTTGGACGATTGAACAACGCCTAATTTGTTGAGCTTTTCAGCGAAATACATTCTACAACAAATAAGCTCACAAGCAAGTTTTAATGTTACTATAAAATGCTTTTAAAACTCAAAAAAAGTTGCCAATTTTATCTGGATCACCTGATACATTATTTTATTTGATTGATTTCGGTAATAAATGTATGAAAAATTTGTTTCAAAAGAAATAGTTCTGACGGTTATGAAGAATTCATTTTATTATTTATGTAATTCATCTAATCTTAATTATATGCTAAATATTCTATTAAATAAAGTTAATTATTCTTATTTCTCTAAGAGTTGTGAATGAAGTTGGTAATGTTTGATTAGATTATGAAGAATAAAATACTATTGAACACTGTCAAGTGTGATGTTCTGCTATTGATCTCTTACCATTATTCACTTTTTGAGTGAGATATAATATTTAATAAAACGCAAGTTTTCATTCGATGCTATATCAAAAGAAATAATTACCTTCATTTTTTATTTCGTTTTTATAACCTTGTGGAACATGCATTTTGTTTGACAGATACTTTGATGTCATTGTGTATAATGACACAGACTCAACTCTAGTTCTCGCTGTGAGAAAGCTGCAGGGAAATAAACTATATTAAAAGACATTGAATTCTTTTGATAATAAACTGGTAAGAAAAGATTCTCTTCTATCAGCTTTGTTTCAGAGGAAGAAAAAAACAGGATTTCCGGTAAAACAAGGTCATTTTACTCATTTAGTAGCGTGTCGATTTGATAATTATCTGCGGTGTAACTTGTGAATGAGGTGTTCAAGGTCACTCAAGTTTCTATAGTAAATATAACACACAAAGTTCTAAAAATAATGTAAATTTCAATTCATGATATTGCACCATTTAGAAGAAATTTATATAAGACTATAAAATGTGATGACATTTTTTCCGTAAATATTTTCAATTGCAACGACTGAAAATTTCCTTTTTATGCATAATTTAACTCAAAAGAAGTCGACTAGCAGACATGAGTATATTGTGAACTATTCTTGAGCACTCATTTTTTTAACGAAGAACTGAAAAATGACTTGAAGTTTTACAACAAGTTAAGTCTATTTCATCAGCATTGTCTTGTTTCCTTTATATTTAATAAAGTGTTTGGAAACTTTCGCCGTATAATATCAGCACATAGTATAATTTTCAATGTTTTAAACGTCTCCTTGTAAAAAGTCTTCCGAGTCTTTTCTTTGTGTCTCATTTATTTTCATAATTGTTAATTAAAAGGGTTTTCCAAAAAACTAAAAAGATTTTGAGAATGTGAGAGAAGGTTTTTAAAGTTTGTTAGTGCAAAAAATTGAAAGCTAAATATATTTTTATGTAACTATACAAGTTAAAGGTTCAGTTTTTCAAGAAATTAAGTATTTAATGAGGATCTTGTATTACGTTGAGCAATTCAAATCTTAGTTTTTCATCACTTATAACGCTTAAATTTAATTTTTGTGTAGACTACATAGCTTGATAGAGCAAATAATTCTCTTCAAAATCAGGAATGTTCAAAAATGGTTATGTCAAAATAACCTAAAAAGAGTATTGAAGTATAAGAGTAAAAATGTTGACCTTCTTCCCCCACAGATCATAAAAAATACGTTAGCAATACTTCCCAACCCTCATGCCACAGATCGCATATCAATAGCGTCTCGTGATAATAAATGAACTACTTCTTTTATTGTATTTCTGGAGGATTAAGTAAAAGAATGGCAAAAAAATATTTCCAAAAATAGATACATTGAAACAATCTTTCTCTGATTAGCAAAAGTAGCTACATTGTGTTTTACATTTTAATCCCGCAGGGAACTGCGCTAACAGCTTTTCCTATAGAAAATACTAAGAAGAAAAAACGTGGTATAGAACTCAAAGGCTTCATTTCATAGAGAAGTCTAAGCTCTATCATTCTATTTAGTTCATACAAAATTACATTCACGGGTTAACGGTGCTGGAAAACCAAAGTTCGGATTTGCTGAAAATTCCATCTTAAAGAATCTATTAATAATTTTTATTTTCTTATATTCTTGTTCAAAAAGAATTTTCTCTGCTGGAATCACTACTTGGATTCTTTCTTGCGTTTAAATCAACAGGAAAAATCGGAAACCAATTGTGTTGAATAATTTTGGTACTTGCTATAAATATATAATCAATAATAAACATGTCTGTTGTTTCATCTCCAAGGACAAACATAATTATACATATAACCTAAGGTTTTTTTTTAGTTTCTGTTAGTCAATATTTCACATTCTATCTATACTATTATATCCAATTGAATAAAACCAGTTATTTTTTAAACAAAACAAAAACTTATGTCTTTTTAGTTACATTAGTTATCTGTCTATTATATTTTTTATTATATTTGTCAAAAATAAGTATATATTCATAAACGCACCATAGAGAAACAACAGAAAACAAACGATAACGACAGAAAAATAGACTGTATTAGAATGGATATAATAGTTAAGGATTTTTTTAAATTTTAGTATTATTGTTGGACAATAATACACAAAAAAAAATTAATAAGAATACGTACACATATACACATACATACAAATAAATAATACAGAAGTTTATATATTTTTTTTTTGAATCGATCAATCACAACAGAAGATCCGGTAAATTTAATTTTTTTTGTGACTAAACTATCTGGACCTATTCGCAGGGCGGAATGATCATATATATAATCAATATTGAAAGCCTTTTTAATTTTTTTGTTTTGTTGTTTTAATTTTCTTCCTGTTGTAATTGTGATTGTTGTTTTGATGGAGTATATAAAGATTTCCATTCATCTAATTCATTATGATAAATAACATCAATTGTTATAGAATTTGGTACAGTTACTTCAGCTGTTGTTATATTATATGTATTATATTCATCACATAAACGATAATAATATTCAATGGCTAATTGTGATATTAATGTTAATGTTAAATTACGTTCATGTGCCATTAAACAAACTGTACTACGTTCAATAATTGTACTTAATTGTAATAAATAACGATATTTAGCTGAATCATCATTAGAAAAATGTGATGATAAATATGATAATAATTTATATTCTTGTTCATTTATATCAGCAAAATCAATAAAAAACCTTGAACACATTAATTTTTCAAGTTGCCAAGATGATATACCATTATCATATGGACGATAACCACGTGTTAATAAAAGACAATATTTAAGTAAACCACCACCATGTATACCTTCAGGTGATGTTGTAACTATTTGACGACGATTAAGATGTATTAAAGCAGCATCAAAACTTCCATATAAACATTCAACTGATATGATTGGATATCGATATAAATAACGATTATTTTTTGATGAACGATAGTCTAAAGAAAAGAAAAAGAAAATCTTATTTTTTTTTTATTTTTTCCGAAATTTACATTTGCTCTACATTATTTTTCAACTCATATAAGTACTCAATTAGTCGATTTTATTATTCAGAAAAATCCATTGATCCAGATAATATTGGTAAGATCTAATGTGTATAGTAAAAGCTATATTTATTTTATAATTGATATTTTTTTTCTCAGTTCTTATTAATTATATGGTCTTTTTTCCGTTTTATTTTTAAAATACAATTGCAATAGAAAACCATTTCGGGTTTTTTTCCTTTTCTTCATTTAAAAATAGGAATACAGCTGTTGTTGTTCTTTTTCTTTTTTTTTCTATCATTACAAGCTGATGCTTACCATGATTATGATATTGTTGTTTTTTATTAGCTTTTTGTTGATATTTCAAAATTTTTTCATAATAATCAAGTAATGGATCAATTAAAATTTGAAATGAATCAACACTAAATTGAAATTGTCTTTTCATACGATCAACAAATTTTAATTCAATATTTTGACCATTAATATTATATAAAGATATTAATGCCCACGAATCATTATTTGATGGATTAATAACACGTACTATTTTTTCAACATAGGCTGCTTGAATTATAATTGGTGAAAATGATGATTGAAAAGATGATGATGGAATTTGTTGAGATAAACATTCACATACAATTGTTTTTATTTGTGTCCATGTCGATTCAGATGATAAATCACAACGAAATATAAAATCAATATCTGTATAAGAGAATGATTTATCATTTGTTAATACATAAGAAGCGGCACCTAGGAATTAATTTTTTTAAATAAAATATAAAATAAAAATTTTTCAAATAATTTTTCATACCTCCATTAAGACGTATATCTTTAATATCAATATGATTTAAGAGAAAAGCTCGTCTTAATTCAATTAAAAAATCTTTTGAAACAATATTTAATGTTGGAAAATTTCCTTGACCATGAATTTCAACTGGTTGTTCAAGTATTGAACATAATTTATTAATATGACGATGAATTAATGTTGAATATGGTGTTCGTTTATTTATATTATTATATTCATTGGTCATTTTATTATTTGTATCTGATTGTATATCGTTCTTTTTGATTTTTCTTTCAATATGATGTTGTTGTTGATCATGATGAATCGACATTGTTTCATCACAATTAACCAATGATGAATAACTTGATGCAGCCGAAAGGGATGATATTGGTGTTTGTTCGAGTGATGATGGTAATGAACATGTCATTGAATACGAATCGTCCGTAGAATTCATTCGTTGTATAAGGAAAAAATAAACAAATTGTTTATTGATCTATAATAATAGAGAAGGTGCTGAAAATAGCCTTAGGATAATAGTTCAATGTAGACGAGCAAAAGAAAAAAAAAGATAGAGAACTAGCTCGAATAATCTCATATTTTTCCTTTCTTTTTTTCTCTTTCTTCTACTTGCATGCTTCTGCATTCTGTATGGTACGCCAACGCATCTACAAGTTCGCTGTCATTATCTTTCTGGAATAATGTTGTTAATAGCGGAGAGTGAAGAAGAAGAAGAAGAAAAAAGAAGAACTTAAAGAAACGAAGAAAAAAGAACAACGAGAGGAGAAAAAAGGTTATCAATGAAAAAAAAAAACTAGTGCTTTTACTTGTATGCCTTCCCTTCTTTCGCTCTCTATAATGATTTTATCTGGGTCGACTAACAAGTTGCCGCCAACTTGGTCGTCACTGTCGAACATAATTGTCATTCTGCGTTCTCACAAAGAATTTTCCTTGAAAATATGCGTGGGTTGGAACATATAGATAGAAACATTCTTATATAGGTTTTTCTCGGCTGAACGCAAAATAGGAAAAAAAAGAGAAAAGAAAAGAAATGAGTAGGAGGACGTTGTGTGAGAATTATTTCATGAACAAACGAGAAAAGTGAAGGATGCGTAGGTGGACAAATCGACAACGATGTTGTCGGACAAAAATGGGAAAATAATGATGATCTATATTACATATCGTTTTCTAACTAAAGAATAAAAATAAATGTGTAGGCGTATATGATTAAAACAAATAAAGAAAAACAAAGTTGTCTACAAACAATTACGAAGAATTGATTCGACTTAGTTCTCTTTTATAATTTCATCATACTTGTTCAGAACAATATGATGCAATTTATTATTATATTTTATAGAACAAGAATAAATGATGACAGCAAAGATTAGAAAATTGATCTCAAAAAGAATTGCGAAAGACAAAAAAAAACTAGGAACGAGAGCAAAGAGTATTCTAGAAAAAAAGAATTATATGCTTTCGAATTACAATGTTTAAAGAAAAGACAAGATTAATAAGTGTCACTTGTAAAAAGTGTATGACGCAATTTATGTTCAGAGAACATAATAATTAATCAAATATAGAAGGTTTTTTTGCTTGATAATCGTAATTTGTATCAAGGACAGACAAGACAAAATACAAAAAAAAGACTTGTTCAAGGAAACTAAAATAGATGAAATTGATATCAACAATTCTGCTTAGTAAAAAAATCCTTTTTTGGAAGTATTTCTATATTTCATGATAATCTTTGTTTTCTAATAAGAGTAATGGTTAAATTTCAGATATTATATATATGATTAAAAAGAAAATCTAATAATAAAATGTTCTCGTTCCTGACTTGTGAAAATTATCATTTTGACATAAAAATACTTATCTCATCAACATATGTAGCAAAATTTTTTTCTTTAAGGTGTGGTTTATTTCGCTTATCTTTATTTATAGTTTATCTAAATGATTTTGCGAACAAAGAAAAAAAATGTAGGGTGAAACAAAATTTTGTCTATGTAACTAAAGAAATTATCGAAACATACTTTTGTTTCAGAAGTCACTTTTGAATATTTTCAGTGTTAGTATGAGTGAAAATAGGTAAAAAGAATATAATAGAAAGGCATTTTTTTAAAATAGACAGAAAGAGAAGAAAGGTATTATAGTTGGTGTTATTTTTGAGAAGGTAATCGAAAAAAAAAATGAAATGATTATTTATTTGAAATTCGATAACGGTTATCAGATATAAACGCTTCAAACACTGCTAGTGCATAAGTACTGACGAAAAGACAACTTTAAAAAATCGTTCTAATTGACAAACAAATAATATTTACCCAATAGAGATAAGTCTAAAAAAGCTTGTCTTCATATTAAACTAAAAAGTTAATAGGTCTCCTTAAAAATTTTAAAAATAACAAATATAATAAATAGGGTCAGCTGATGTCAACCTTCCATCTGCTTATATTCTCACAATTACTAAACAAACCGTGGGTGAGGATAATTTTTTTTTATTATTATCATTATTAACCAAGGGCCAAAGGTTGACATAAGTTATCTTTATCATCTCTCATACAATACTATGAATATTCAAGTGACATGTAATTGAAGAGTAGGGCATGGTAAAAGAAACTTCATACCAGTAAAATATCAAACAAAAGAAAAAGAAGAATTAAAGTTAGTTAATAATGAACAAGACTCCAAATGAAAGAACGTTTTTCATTAATATATTCGTGTATAGAATTATCAAGATACCTCTTTTCTTAATATTATTGAGTGCCATTTACTACAAACAATGATGATGACGTTTCAAGGTGACTCTCCTTTTTTTTCTCTTTAAAAATTATAAATGAAGACAAAACAGAAATTTATTCATCATATCCAATAACTTTATTTAAATACATAGACATATGTTGATATACATACTTCGATCAATAAATCAATTTACAGAATCAAAAAAATAATAATAATTACGTGTATTTAAATCTATTATATACTCATAATTATTCCGTCCCCCTTTTTTTTTTAATGCAAATAATATATATCATTTGTCAATAAGAAAATAATATCAATAAATCTTTAATACATTATTAGATTTGGGGATCTTGGTTTTTTTTTTCTATTAATAAATTCTGATGGTACACTGATGTTCCCTTGTTTTCAGCACTATCATCAAGTATTTCGCTTTTGGCGTCATGTTCTCACTTTGATGTTTTACTAAGTATTTCAATAGATTAAAGACTATATCTTCTTACTAATAACTAAATGTTTCTCCTTTGAATCTATTGCGTGATAGTACAAATAAAAAAACATACTCAATCACCTATATGAATCAACTACTTACATATTCAAATTAATCTACTTGCATGTAGCACTTTAAATAATATATGTAAAATTGTTCTATTGCAGAAAATCATACTGATTTAATTATAGGACATCATTTGTTTTCTAGAATTGTTAATAGTACACATTAGAAGTGCTTGAATGATTGTTTTCAAAAATAGAAATCATGATATATTTCTTTCCATCTTACGACAGCAAAAAAACAGAAAAAAGATACAAATCAGTTTAACCGATAGAAACAAACTATACATTGATTACCATAACTAATTACATTAAAATAAATATGAAAACTTATTGCTTTATTTTATTTTTATAGAATGTATAATATATTCGAAGTCAAAAAATAATATTAAAGCTAATATTTTAGATATAATTAACAAGTAGTTAAGCTGATACGATATATGACCTAGCAAATATGTATATTGAGAAATCTTCTTAAGTTCGAAATCATCATGAGTATTGGAGGAAAGTTTTTTTTTTTATTTATTTAAGCTTTGTAATTAGATCCGATTTGTTGCATGACTCAGTAGATAAAGAAAATTTGCAAAATATTTTCTTTAGAATGATGCCTTTTTAAACTTATGCACTGATTGACACAAAAAAATTTGTTTCTTTGAAAGTTAAATTTAATATAAAAAAAAATGAATATTCGACAAGGTATTCATATCGATCTTGAAAATGACCTCTACTCTATTATTTTAATTAATTGTTTCAGAAGAAAATTAGAAATGTATCGAGAAGAAAGATATAGGCGATTATATTGATATAATTTAGCCTATTGGAACATCAAGCTACGTATTGAGTACATAAAATTTCAACTTGAATGAGTTTGTTAAAGATTTTCTTTTATTAGTAAGCGCAATTATATCATGTTTCATATTTGAATACTGTTAATAGTGCGTTAACAATTTATCTTCTAAGAATAGAAAATGGTCTGTATTGAAGAAAACTTATTCAATGGTCTGTTGATTAAAAAAATAAAAATCTCGAAATAGAAACTCATTTATATTTGTTTATAACTTGATTTCAATAATCATCTAATCACTCTTATTCAAAATGATCAAAGAGAATGTTCTGATTGACAGACAGTTCAATGTTGTTGTATAAATAAGCATAAAATTTATTAATTTTTATACGTAGATTGATAAGTCTATTTGAACATATAGTTATGATTAAAAACAAAACACTTAATTAAGAATCTTATATGTATTTATTAAAGTGTAATTCGACAAGAAAAAAAATAATTATTATTATATTAGTATTCATTGTACTTATAAAAATAAAAACTGAAATTTTATTCAAAATAAAAGTAATAGAACGCATCAAAATGTTGCCTTGATATGTCATGTCAATTGTCAAAATTAATTTTTATGATCATTATCAATATACATGTCATATTATGAATTTTATGTTTACTACTTTGATTAATGCATTTCCATGACAACATATAATTTTATCTATGTGTCTAGATTCTTTCATCAATCTGTAAGGCCAAGTGAATCGACATGCAATAAATCTTACTTTTCTTTTTTACATGTTCTTGTCAAATTTTGAAAGTTTTCCATTTGTCAAAATGGAATTTAATTCGATTTGTTCTACTAAAGGAGAGAAGACAAGTATTTGAGTGGTCTTCTTGTTTAAAAATTGTTATGTTCTATAACTAAATGTCTTATTCACAGGAGAAGAAGAGCTACTGTTATTAAAGCTCAACAGAAGAAATAGGTCTATTAAAAGCGAAGAGAAAAAAAATGGTAAAATGAAAATAATCAAAATAGATCTTGGAAAACCAAAGATAAATGTGACAAGAGATCGAAGGCTAAAAAAAAATATATACTTAATCTCGCTCTATTTCAATTTTATGCATCGTGATCGTCATCAAATATCAAAGCCACAAAATCATCGTTCCATCTCATGCTGATTTTCGACTTTTGGGAATTAGTGTAGTTAGGATTGTGACAGTGAAGAGGACTCTGTCTAATAATGCAATCTGTGGCAAAGTTTAGTTGGTGTGGCTTTGGTCAAGAAGTTCAGTCGCCCTCTCTCCTCTGATTACGCTATTACTGAAGCCTATTGGGTTTGAAATTTTCGAATCCGGATCTGGTTGAACCGTACTTTTATAGTCTTCAGCTAATCGAAATTGAGCTGTCGCCCTGATGATACGAGAAACATTTTTTGGTTTTTGATATTCGGTGATTAGCACGTCCTATACATTGCTCAGACGACTAGAGCCTGTCGGATCCGAATCCAACACTAACCGGACAGACTCTAGCCTTTACTCCTCGGTCAAATTTCTCGGAATCGAAAACTATTGAAATTTAGACTCCGAATGACACTTCATCTTTATTTTATCGAGTAGTATAGAGTGCCGAATTTTACTACACTCCAAAATCATACATTGTTAATGCTACAGCAGCATATCAGAATATGTTTTTAGAATTATTTTTCTGTAACAAAAGTGGAAAATAAAGTAACATTAGAAAGTTCACAATACTGGATGAAATAAAGTGTTCTATACTTTAGTTTCATTTTTAATAGTAGAATAAAAATAAAATATCAAATTCATGTTTGACTAATGGTGGAAAAGGAAAAACTTATTGGAAATATAATTTTAGTTGCATTATGAATGTAAAACTATCGAAAATACATTTTTAATTACTCTATTAAATTTTTTGTCACCTAAAATTTAATTAAAAATCACTTATTTTTAGTAGCTCTTTATTAGTATGCAATTATATTATTGAAGTTATTTTCGTTTTTTGTACATTTTTACATCATCTCATGACTTAAATAAACATTTTTATTATTATATTCTATTCTGCAAAAATACTCGATAACCAACGAAGACTCAACATAAAAGAAAACAGCGGATAAACAATTCTTTATCGTTTTTAAAAGTATTTCGAGTGCTCGAAATATCAATCACTCAAATATCTGCATGTTTCAGTTATCGAAGATACCCTAGGTCAAACAAATACTGTTGTCAATGGTTGTTTCAGATATTTTTTTTGCGTCGTTTGATAGGTGCGGCAGGACGAATGTATAGTAAACGATCGTAAATTATCGAACACTCGATCTTTAGACCTTTATCATTTATGCTTGACACAATAAAATACGGTCGTAATACAACGCCTGTCAAACGTGAATTTACAGATATTTACGATTTTAAACTGTATGAAACGATAGCATACATAAAGTACCGTTTGCGACAGCCTGGGCGATTGCAATAATCGTTCTAGAGAAGGTTTTGAGTGTATTAAAGTCTTAGATTCCCCCTCCCCCCCCCCCCCCCCTCCCCCCCCGCCTCCTCGC
>CAJNSZ010000051.1:190538-250863 GCA_905329745.1 Rotaria sp. Silwood2
CTCTTGAACGGAACAAGCTAGAAAGGCGAGCTTTTCGTAGATCGGAAGAGAACAATTTTTTCTATCAAAAACGTAAATTAATAATCCAGCAAAGTTGAGAAACAGTTCCAGAATACCGTGCTCAACATTTCCATCGAGAATGCAGCTGATTGGTCCATTGCTGGCCAATTACATTTTACCATATGTGGATGCCCCTGGGTGTTTTCTTTCTAATGGTGAAAATCGCAGGTCGCTAGCTACATCCATTCAGGAGATATTCCTTCTTGAGTTTTCTCCATCTACTTCTGGCGCCGACATTAGCAACTAATCACAAAACTTCATTTAAATAACAAAGATATCTCTTAAAATTATGACAACAGAAAATATATCTTCTATATTATTGCATTCATCATTCAATAATAGTATAAATTCAATAACTTTTCATATCTATCCAATAATACAATCAATAGAAATTATAACAAATATCCTTAATATATGTGTTCTTTGTCGTCGAATTATTCTTATTTCACTAAGTTCTTATTATTTTCTTGCTTTTTCTTAATCAAGTCTATTATATATATGTATTCGATTTATAACTCAATTTTTACGTATATATTTTACTGTTCATTCATTTTTATCAAATACTTATTGTAAAATTGAAGCATTTACAATTTATTCATTACTAATACATACAACATTAATGCTTGTACTAGCTTCAATGGATATTTATTGTGCAAGTTCACATCATAAATTTTATCGTGATTTAAGTCAAATCTATCTTGCAAAAAAAATTATATTAATTAGTACAATGATAGTAATTATTTATTGTTTGCCATATTTAGTTATTACTTATTTAAATAAAACAATGCATTATAATTATCAAGATTTTACAATAATTAATTTTTATATATTATATTACCTATTGTTATGAATATATTGGGTTTTTTAACTATACGAAATATTCATAATCAACGAAATTGTATTATTGCTACGATAACAACTCTTAGATTAATAAAATCTCGTCGAAATCAAAATCGTTTACCTAGAATGTTAATTGTTCAAATCAGTATTTATATTATTTTTTCTTTAGCTGCTGCTGTGACATATTCAATAATAATATTTATGCCATGAATAAATACACCATTTATGTTTCAAATTCGATCGTTTTCAATACTTTGGCAATTATGTTTATTTTTTATTTCATTGATTAGTTATATGCTTTCGAATATAAGTTATCGAAATGAACTTATTCGAATGTTAAAATTATTTATATTTTATCGAACTAATTAAACAATAAAAATTTATATTAAATAATGTATGATAATGTTAGAATATGAAATATACTGATTCTCAAATTATGTTTATTTTTATAAGTTTATAGAACAAAAAAATCAAGGACAAATGTTTGTGAAACTCATGCTGATGAATACCACTAGCATGTAAATTAGAGTACGGCGGGACAGATTCGCATTATTACTTATAGTTACGCCTCTTTCTTTTTTTGTTTTTTTACTTTATGAACTTCATACAAATTTCCTCAACCGTATACTATCGTACGCTGAGACGTTAAACTGTTCCGCAGAACTCTGCTTCAAATGAATTATTGTCAAAGATGGTACAAATATATCAAACTAAAAAAAAGATTAGAAGAATAGTAAGGCAAATTTTGTTGAGACTTATTATATCTATTCAAATTCGTAGATGTAAGTTTCAGTAGTATGTAACAGATCTTAAGCTCATCTGATGAAAGCATCATCCAGACAAAATAAACCGTTACTTAAAATTGAAAATTTTTCAAGACAATGTATTAATTTATATTAGCTGTAGAAAATCATTTAAAACAACTGTAATATTCTGAATAGTGAGTCTTTTGTGAAATACGAGTTAAAAGGAGTAGAGAAATACATGAGTAAAAATTTAGATCTCCCTTCTCTTCCCACAGATCATGACAAGCGTAGATATAAGGATCACAGACTGCATACTGATAACAGTCTTGTTCTAGTATTTGAACTACTTTTTTATTGCATTTCTGAATGATTAAGGGAAAAGATGATAAAGAAATGTATTCAAAAATAGGTAGACTAAAGCAATCTTTCTGTGATTAGCAACAATAGCTAAAGCTTGTGTCAAATTGTAATTTTACAGGGATTTCACTAAAAGCATTTTTGTGAAGAAGAAGAATACCTTACCCTTCAACAGTCTGGCAGCATAGGATACTACATAGTGGTAGACTCAATAGCCTGATATCTTCCCTACAATTAATACTAGTTGCAGCTCTGAACAGAAAGTCGATTTCTCGCAGAGTTCTTGTACTCAATTGCCTAAGCTCCCCATATACATTAACTACATACTAACCACGTGAGCAAGTGTATGTCCCGACGTTGTCAGCATGTTATCATACAGGTGATCTAAGAAAAAACAACTGCTAATGACTTGTTCAGAGTCATTTCATGACTGATGTTACCTATATTTGCACATATCACCTTGTGAATACGTATCACAAAAACATAGCCACTCAGTCATAGCAGCTTGAGTCTTTTTAATACATAACTATGAAAAAATACGATAACTGATATGGGCAAGAAACTATTTCTGCCATTAATATGATATTGATTGAAAGTTTCTAGACTGTAATAATAATTTTTTCAATATGCTTTTTATTTCATAGACATCATAAATATTCACGATATTGCTTGAATAAATATTAACGCGTATAATGTGCTATCGCTTAGTATTTTATTGGTTGTCAAGCTTCATATTCTGTGCACTATATTTCACTGATAAGAGCAAATTTAATTAATGTTGCTTCCTTTAATTGCTTTCTATATTGATAATAATATGCATATCTGCTAATGGATATTCGATATTAAAATTAAGATTATATACTAACAACAATTCATAGTTGTATTCTATTGCTACTGAAAATCATCAGAAGATTTCTAAAAACAAGTCTAAAAACTTTCTCGACAAATGAAAATATGTGTGACGAGACTTTAAATTAACATAAAATTTCCATGACGAACGTAAAGTTCAGTACAAAGGTTAATAGTTACCTGAAAATTTCTCCGAATATGTTCTTATGATTTTCATTGAAAAAAAAAAGAAATTATATCGTGACTTTTTGCTTAAGCATTCTATTGATGATAATAAAAACATCATGGCTGCGACTATCTTCGAGAAAGAATAAAAATTAAAAATTGTTTTTGTTTAATTGTACAAACTAATTATTTACAACCCATATGATATTATTTGTTAAACAATAGTTATGTATGATTTTTTAAAAGAAAAACTATAATAAATCATATATAGATTACTTTGGTTCGCAGAAGTACAACATATAAAAAAGGAAGAGCTACAGAATGAGTCACGAAAACTTTTTTCAGCCCCACTATTAGACTCTTTAGAACAAAAATCATGTAAAGATTTGCTTCGGTGCAATTCTTTTTCTCTGTCAATAATCTTAGCATTCATTTTTCTTCATTTTCATTTTCATAATTTTTTTTTTCTTGTTCTTTTTTTCTTCATGGTTTTGTATGTAAGATGCAGCCAACACATACTGACAGCAGAAGAGGGTAACATTAATGATTACTAGATTGTAAAAGCTTCACCTAGATGGTATATACACAGCGACATGTGAGTGTCGCGAAGTATGTGACGTCAATACATTAATAAATAACAAAGAATAGAGGAAAGAAAGAAATGTAAGAGTATATATGGAACACGAAAAACGAAATCGAACAAGTATTTGACAGCTTGTAAGTTGAGAAAAAAAAACTCGACTCAACTTCCTCAAATTTTCAATCGGTCTGTGCCATTTTTGTTTTTATATTTAACTTTAAATAAACGACATAGAAAGAAATTATAATCCATTACATAATCCTTCGTCTCCGCTATCATCAATGTCTACAGCAGACACTTGGAAAAATCTTCGTACTTATGCATTATCAGTTACATTACAATTTGGTTTTCATCAAATTCGACTTGAATATCCAATTAATGATTTCTACAATTCTATTATTGAACGACTATATACTGATGCAGAAAAATGGTTGCGTGATATTGCTAATAATTCTAAAAATGCACAACTTGTTGGACGTTTTACAATTTATCTATTTCGAGTTCCAACTACAGAATTTACAATGGTACCCATTATTCAACCATCAGATATTGAACAAAATTCTCTAATTGAAATAGTTCTTGTACCTGTTAAAATTGATCCACATTCTCATGATTTATATCGATGTCAATTCAATTTACCTACAAATTGTTCTAAATGTTCACGTTTTATTCCTGGCTTATACAGGCAAGGATTTCGTTGTCGCAAATGTCGTAGATCATATCATAGAGATTGTGCACCATTCCTAATTGATGACTGTCCAGTAGCGAGTAATGGTGATCAAACACCAACACGAAAAAAAAATTTTTCATCCTTAACACAGCTTACATTTGTTTTTCCATTTGCTTCTGATTCAACATCTCCCACAGAAAAAACAATGGGTCCTCACACAACAATTGTACCTTTTTATAGAATGTCAACTGGTGCATCAAAAGAAAATGTACAATCTGCAATATCTGATGAAATTATTGAAAAAGGTATTTTTCCAGCATGTATTCGTGGTGCTCATTTTTATCAACGATATTTTTTTTGTCTTACAACAAATGCATTAAGCATATCAACAAATTTATCAGCGAATAGTGTTTCACAACAACAACAATTATTTCCAGCAGGTGATTTGGAGACAAGTTTTCCATTAACTGAGGTAGCTAATATCGTTTTGACACATTTCATGGCTGACCGAGACGATATTTTCGAAATTCATCTACGAAATAAAGTTGTAATCAGTGTTGGAAAAAAATCTGATTCTGATGATTTACAAATGGAAACAGCTCAATTTTACTCATATCTTCGAGATCAACGAGAAGCATTAATTAACACAACACCAACACCGAGTATGGAACCTGTTTCTGGAGCAACAGCAGGAACAGATGTAGTTCCGAACAAAAAACAAGATATTGTATCTCCATTGATTCGAACAAAAAGTATTTTTAGACGAACACCATATGGAAAAGACAATGAAGATAAAGATTTACATGAACTTTATGCATTTACTAGTATAACACTTGGAGCAGGTATATGATTTTATAGATATATATATATTTTTTATCAATTTCAATATAATTTAGGTGCATTTGGACGAGTGATGGCAGCTTACAGAAAATCAACAAATCAAGAAGTAGCGATTAAAGTTATGGAAAGAGATAATTGTACTGAACAAGATATTCGACGAATAAATGAAGAAATTAGCAATCTCTACAGATTCAACCATGTAAGTTCAAATTTGAACTAAGCATAGGAGAGAACGATAATGAATATTTTTATTTTGCCCTGTCACTCACCAGGATAGGAAAATACACGACGTATCAACGCATCATACAGTCATATCCGCTTTATAGTAAGCCCAATGAATAAATACTATAGCAAAACAATGCATTACTAATGAAAAGTTTCTAGTTGATCTGTTCAATTGAATGACATCAGACATCGAAACTAGAGTTGACAAGAGTCGGAAATTGGAGTTTTAATGTGAAAAAAAAAATGTGTATGAACTTAATGAATATTGGAGATTATCTGTTAGCTGATCTAAACTAAAAAAAAAATGATTCAGTAAGAATTTGAAATAAATCAACTAGCCAAATTTTGGGTCTCCTCTAGCATGATCGGATCGATTCATTGACATCAGCTGCTTCTTTCTAAAAGAAAACACTTTGAAGAAGAAACACGGTAAATAAGCTCATGGTTTTAATCGAAATTTATCGCTACTATACCCATTAGCGATGTGTAGGGTAAGCTTTTTCTCATACCTTATACTCTGACTGACAAAAACTTTTTAATTCCTCCTGTAGTTTATCGTGGAAAAACTTCATCGTATATTAGTTCATGCTGCAGGGTATAGTAATCTTCCATATCTCTAACACTCATCTAAATATTATGAATAAATACTGGTTAATCATCAGAAAACAAGAAAAAAATCAATAATTCGAAAAACATTTCGTAAATCTTACTTTCACACCTCATTCAGATATTCTAATACAAATTAATTCAATGACAAACGATATTTTATTATCATAATTTTTGTTAACATTTTTGTTTTGCTAAATATAATAGTTATTTATTGATCGTGTTGCGTTCTCGTGCTGAATTTTCATGTGTGCATATCTTTTTCGTTCTTAAGTTTCGTTGCTCACCACTCCAGTTCGCATTCAAACAACACCGTGATATTGCTTCCGGAAGCCATAGTTTTCTTTTAAAGATTTTTTTTCCGTGAGTACAAATTATGAAAACCTATGTCACGATAATCGATCGAAATACGCCTGTTAACTGTACTTTATCGTTCAAATTACTTGAAAATAATTGCTTCACTAAATACAACTCATTTGATCTTACTATTCCTATCTCAATGTATGAATATTTCTCAACTCGTGGAATAATGACAGATTTTAATGAAGTCATGTTTTCTTATTTTTTCATGATAGAGAAAATAGCGATACCATGTAATATAACTTGTTGTAATATATTAAAATCGACTCTTTTTGAGTAGAAATTGATGTTTTCAAGACAGACAGTGTCAATTTAATAAAAAAAAAAAAGTCAGTAAACATGTAAGCTTTAAAAAAAGAGAGAATAAATCAATTGAACTGATAGATTTTTTATAAACCATAGTTTTTGAAGAAAAACAGAAGACATGAGAAGAAAATTTTTCTAGAATTTCAATAATTCTAAAACAAAACCAAACTTATATTCGTTTAGAACAGCTTTGCAATTTGTTTTTTTTTGGCATGAATTATTCACCAAAAAGATATTCATATTAAGGATCCTGCTCTTTAGAAAACTAGTTTTCTTCTCGAAAACAAATTGGAAATAAAATTTTCTTTAAATAACAATCTCATGAGATGTTCTGTTTTACCGTATATATATTTTTTTCGTAAAATAGTCAAATTTTAATAGATTGATTGAAGAAAACTTAGACTCTATTACAATGTTTTCAGAGAAATTCCAGTAGTTTTTCGAAGTTTCTTCAATTCAAGATAGCGAGTACATATTTCTATTCTATCCTCAATATTCAACATATAAATCGCACGTATTGTGCAGTGATGTAACAGTTTTCAATATAACCACCGTTTTTTATATCATCTGGATATATTCTACAAATCAACACAATCATATTTTGATGAGTTTAATGTTTTATTTAGAAGAGTTATATGTTCTTGAGAAGTACTCATTAAATAATGACATAATGGAAAACAAACGAACTAAAAAAGAAAGCGATTAGAGCCGTAAAATTTTCAATTATATTTTAATTAAATAAAAGAAAATAGATGTAATCGAGCGTATCTAGAAAATAAATTTGTATAGAAATATGCACGTCATGCAAAAAAGAGAGAAGACTCACAGAACAAAATCGACGTAAAAGAATGTGCTATAAACACGATCAATGAAACTGTTGTTTTCCTCGGTAAATATAAAACTCTAAAAATCAGACCATTTATTCTGCGTTTAAAAACTCACTGAAACTGCAGTGTTATGAGAATATGATTATACATGGTTTCCCATCACCGGCGATTATCGCGGTTTTCATATACTGATAAAAAAAAATCGATTCTCTCAAAATCAAAATAATTGATAAAGCTTTAAACATTCTAAGGAAATAATCAAAGATGAACATCGAATTTAACACGATTCCTCAAGTTCTTTTAGGGGAACTTTGACTCAGTGGAGCTGATTCGCAGTGATCAGCCTTACCTGAACATTTCACAAATTTTAATAGAATTGTCCTACAAGGAGCTTCATACGGAGTACAAAGTTGATCAGCTTGCTCGCATATGTTACATACGTGCTATATGTAGTGATCAGAAAAATGATGAAATATCGTGCGCACAGTAGAGCGTGACATTTTTTTCGTTCTTACAGACTTGTTTACATGTCATCCTTGTGAATAACAACATGTGTGCAAACAATAGTGCATATTATATGCAGTTCGACCCTTTGAAACAGTAGTTTCATGTTGATGTAACATGGTTTGAAAAAATCGTTCTAAAACACAAAATTAGATATCACTAATAGTCTATTATAAATCGCTTAACTACTAACACTATGTCACTATCTTATCAAAACTGATTGAATAGTGTGATATATTCTGATTTTTTTAAATAAATGGTTGTATGGTACTTGATTTAATTGAATTATTGAGCTATAACACATTTAATAATCACATTTCTTTAACTGAGAAAATGACAGCTATGTTGCCTCACAAAGAAGATAATGAGAAACAGATAGAACTAAATTGAAGAGAATTGACTGACAACAGTTATCTGATGATTATTCGCTTATTCTTTTCCGCGCTAGATATATGTGCAAGATGTGCATGGTTTTTTTCCTCCCGCTGACACCACAATGACACACCATATCTGATACCGTATCATTTGAAACCGATAATTAATGCTTTACTCAAAACTACAGTTATCACTAAGCACACTGTGGTTTTCTGCATGGGCAGAGGATGACTAGTAATTTAGTATCTGCTTTGTGAAATAGCATATAAAAATAAGAAGCTCTACTGTTTTGGTTTACTTCAGATTGAAAATTTTTGTTGTGGTATTTCTTATTGTCTTAATGATTATTCTTCGTTTAGCCTAATATTCTCAAGTTAGAAGCTCATTTTGAACGCGATGATGCTGTCTATATCGTTACTGAACGTATGGAAACAGATTTATGTAATTATATAACTAGCTCAAAAGATGGTTATCTTCATGAAGATATATGTCGAATGCTTACTTATCAAGTTATTGTTGCTTTGAGATATCTTCATGCAAATAACTGTGGTCACCTTGATGTTAAATGTGATAATATTCTGTTATCACTTCTTCAACCAATACCGACAAATAGCGATAAATCATCTAACAAAGGAGAAAATTCTAATCAAGATTTTCCTCTAGTTAAATTAGCTGATTTTGGTTATTCAAGAATGATTGGTGAACATTCATTTCGTAAGACACATGTTGGCACGGTAAGATTTTTGCAAAAAAAGATAATATTCATTATTTTGTTTCGATTAATTGTTTTTTAGAGAGTTTATAATGCACCTGAGATTCATCATAGTAAAGAAGGTTATAATCGATTAGCTGATATGTGGAGTGTGGGTATTGTCCTATATGCTGCACTGTCTGGTACATTACCTTTCGAAGAAAAAGATTGTTTACGTGCTGAAGAAATTTTTCGTGATAAAGGTACAATTTTTACTGGTCAACGATGGGGAAAAGTATCGAAAGATGTGCTTGATCTTATATCAAATCATCTATTAGTTGTACAACCAACATCACGCGCAAGAGCGAATGTAAATTAAGAACATATCTAAATTATACTATTTCTTGTTTACTTTTATTTCTTTGACAGGAAGCTCTCTTTCATAATTGGTTTACTGATTTTCTTTTATATCAAAACCTACGTGAAATTGAGAAACGAACAAGACACTTAATGACAACAAAACAACTAGATCCTCCATCACCATTAACTTGGCTTACAAGTGAACGTGAAGATCTTGTATGGACAGAATATCAAACCTTATATGCAAAATCAAAGAAGAAAAACTAGTATATATATATATTTGTTCAAAAAATAAATCGTGAAATAAAATATTGATTATTGCGATGTTTAAATGCTTTTTTTTGTAGTTTTTTTTTTTTTTTTTTTGTAAACAAACAATCGAAGAAAAAATATCGGTCCTATTTGTTAATTTTAAAAAAATATCATGTTTTTTGTAATTTTCATTCAATAAAATCTTGTATCAGAAATAATTTGTTTACTTAACATTATTTCAATAATTAATGTTTATACTAATACAGTTCGAACGTTAAACTTAAGCATTTCTGTCTATATTCGAATTCATCTGTACAGTTACATCAACAACATGAGAAAGATTTATTAGTTTGCAAGTTAAATTCTATAAAGTTTCGAAGATTCATGTAAAAGAAAATACTTCGATCTTAATAAACTATTCACTCATCCTACATGCATGTCTAGCTCTTATCTTTAGTTTTTTTTTTCATCATTATGAAAAGAGTTTCTTTAAAAAACACTCCAAGCGAACTTTTTTTCAATACTAAATGCAAAAATTCTTTTTTTTTATTAATAAAGAATTTTATGTAAAGTTGATATTAATATTATTATTATTATTTAAATTTAAAAAAAAATCAGCATCTATATTATCCTTGTTTTCTTATATTTTCTGGACTTTATCGTTTATATATTTATATATGCTTGGAAAAAAAAATCTCACTTTTTCTGCGTCAAAGACACATGATAAAAACAAAAAAAAAAAGAAGAAAATACATATAAACACACGTCAAATGAAATGCTATACAAAAGATGGCATACAAACTAACAAATCCAATGGCAAAAAAAAAAGAAAGAAAGAAGAAGAAGAAAACAAAAACAATCAATATTGTCTCAAATAGTGGGTAAGCCTTGACTTTCAATACGGATAATTTTATGAAAAATTCGTTTAAATATTGCCGATCGGGAACATGAATCAAGTGCAAATAAATAAATAAGAAATAAAATGAATAAAATGAAAAGACCAATTAGAAGTGAACAAAACCATGTTTGTTTTAAACGATTCCAATATGTATCTTGTCGATATAAATTTGATGGTAATTGATTTAAATTTGATGATAAATAATTTTTATTTCTTAGAATATTTTCATTTTTTGATGTTGTTTGTTTTTGTATACGACGAATAAGTGATGATTGTGATGTTTGATCAAAATTTCTATTCGATGATGTTGGAAATAATAATTGATCATTTGATGTTTGTTGATTATATATTGTTGATGATGATGATGTTTGATCTAATTCAATTCCACTGTCAGCATGTTGTTGTAAATTATCTTTTGTTATTTGATGATGATTTCTTATGGAGCAATTCACCGGTTTACTATGTTGATTAGATAAATCATCATCTGTTGTATCTTCATCATGATTTTTATCAGTTGAATCCATGAAAAATTGATTTTTATTTGATGTTAATATTTGTTCACTATTTAATTTATTATGTGGAATGTTATGATGATGATGATGATATTCAGTATTTGTTGTTGATAATGTATTTGTTGTTTGTTCATAAAAGACAGGTTTAGGTACTTCAATAACTGTTTCTATATATAAAACTTTGCAATCATCGGATATATAAGACGATGTTGTACTTTGTTTATTTGATGTTTTACTAGTTGTGCTACTTTCTATAAAACCGATAAAAAGAAAATAATTATGATATATATATATATAGGGTTATATTTATTTTCGTTTGTCAAGGTTTTTCTCTTTCTTTTTTTGTTTTTGCGTTATCAAAAAGAGAAAACAAAAATTGATTGGCTTCACCTTGCGATGTCTATTTTAATCGAATACGTGACATATAGATAGATGACTCTCATTGTTTGATGAAATTAAATAATGAAAAAAAAAAATTTTCTCTACGTGCTTAATACAAACTTACGTTGCATATCTCGAATTTCTTTTTGTCTGTATTGATTGAATATCATTTTCTTCTTTCGAAAATTATCATTCGAATTATTTGTATATTGTTCTTGTGGAGTAGATGCTGTCGATGATGTTGATGTCGACGAATTAATATTTGTTGAATTATTATTATTAAAATTAATTGGACTATCAAATGAAACATGTTTTTCTTGTTTACGAATTAAATCATTAAACATTTTTCTATATATATCTAATTTATATTCATAATGATTTTTTATAATTAAATCGGAATTATTTATTGGAATCATTCGTTCATAATTATCAATTAATGTTTGTAATTCTTGAAGTTCAATCTAAGAAGAAGGAATATGTATATATATTTCGTTTAATAATAAAAATAATTTACTGGATAATCGAGAGAAGTCAATTTTTGTTCAATATGATTTTCAATAGATATAAGATTATCAATCATTGTTAATAATGTACGTAATTGATTTCGATATGAATCCATTCTAAATCGAATAAAATAATACAAAATAAATAAAAACATAATAAATAATGTTTTTTACTTATTTGAAAATTGTTCAAGTGTTAAATGACTATTATGTAAATGTTCATCCATATTAAATGATAATGAAACATCTGGATAAGTCATACGATATTCTTTTAAATGTTCTTCAGCTAGATGAAGATTCGTATAAAATGAAGTTAATTTCTATTTAAAGAACAAATAATAAATGTTTATTTAATGATGATTTATCGTTTTCTTTTCTTTTTTTTGTTTTTACTTGACGATTTTCTTTTTCTAAATCAATTTCATAAGAAATTTGATCTTTTAACTGATTCAATGAATTATTGTCAAACCATGAAGGATTTAACGATATATTGATTTGAGATAATTCTTCGTCTAAACGTAATTTTAATTTAATAATTTCTTGTGATATATGTAATAAATGACGTGCACATATTCGATCATTATTAACTTGCTGTCGCATATCATGCCAATCGGTTAAATATTCTGAAAATATAATGTGAAGAATAAATAGTTTTCTATATATAAGAAAATATTGATTGCATCTGTTACGCATTTTTTTTCTATATTGTTATTATGATCAAACTTCTTTCTATCTACTTATATAGATAAATATATGATGATCATTCATCTAATGTATATAAAAATGGTGACAGATCAATTTACACATAGATACATACACGAAGGCATCGTTCATATGGTGTGAAATAAGATTTATGAGCGTAAACGAACAGAAGATTAAATAAAAATACGATAGAGAAGAACAAAGAGAGAGTGTGAGAAAGAACAACTTGTCATCTATTTAGATAATAATAATCAGTTGAGTTATAACAAACTGATCAAAAAAGAAAAAAATTAAACCAGCTTAACATTTAATTGAATGATGTAATATAATATATAACTTACATAGACTTGTATTGGTGGTTCTAACGAAGAAATAACGTGTACGAGTTTCACTTTCTCTCCTCTTTCTCCATTAAGGACAATGAGAATATAGTAGCAGTTGTGTTTCTCTTCTCTTTATCGAAGGACATCGCTTAACTATATATATATAGATAGATCTCGAACGACAGGGAAAAAAAAACGAAGAAAGAAAAGCATGCAAATAAGAACGAAAGAGAAAAGATCATGATCAAATATTTCTATAATATATATATTGCACGAAAATGTAATAAAAAACATCATTTCTATTAATTGGAAAAACAAGCTTATTCATCAGACAGCAGTTAAATCTTGAACAATTACCATCATTTTTAAGAAAAAAAAAAAACAATAGTATCGCGACATTTACAGTCATCAATTTCTGACTACATTAAGATATATATGCTGTATTCTATTGTTATCAAGCATTTGTATGTATATATATATATACGCATATTTAATTCAATTGATTGAAGAGAATAACTTATAACATTATCAAGTGGAAGTATGAAGTACTGTTAAGATGGTTAAATAAACAAAAGCCTTTGACATTCTATCTAATGATAATAGGGGAATAGACGAAATAATTTATGTGTAAGAAATGTCTATTATTTTGAAATTACTTACTTTGTAATAATTCAATAGCTTGTATATTATTAAGACGAGAATTGTTTGATCGATGAAGATTTGTTAAAATTTGTTGTAAACATTGAATATTTGTTTCACATGTACGAAGTATTTCATCCTTGAAAGAGAGCAAAAAATGAAATAACTGAAAAATATATATTTTTTTTTGTCTTTTTCAAATAGTTTTCTTTACATATTTTCGTTGATTACGATTATGAGTTATTGAAATTGATTGTTGTTGTTGTCGTTTTTTCTTTTCTAAACTTTGTCGTGTTTTAAGTAATTGTTTTTCACTTTCATTTATAACATAATTAAAATCATCCAAATCAGAATCTGAATCAAAGTGTTGTTTGTTTGTTATACTTGTTATTAATGATAATGATGAACTATTGTTATTCTAAATATAATGAACAATGATATAGTTATATACCGGAGGGTGTGAATAATTATAATCTATAGTTTAATTAACAGAAAAAAATAAAATAACGGATCAAGAGAAATATTCAATAAGTAGCCCTAAAGGTATATTTAAAAAACAAAAGGTTAAAACCAAAATAATTGGTGTTCGTTTGCCGAAAGTAATAGGTAATCTTCATTATTATGAAAATATATATATATATATATATACATAGATTATGACGCACATCATATTAAGGGCGACTAATAAAAAAATCGGAGTTATAGATTAAAAGAGTGTAAATTCAATCAACCGTGGTGTTCAATGATATCACTAATTGCGCATATTTTCATTTATCTATGTGAGAAAAAGTAAGCTATGTAAGCAAGTTTGATACATCACATTTACAAATCAGAGAAAAAGTGCATCCCACGATTTTTTTTTCTTTTGCTTTCGATCTATAATTAGTAACGGCACGACCTGATCCAAAAAAAAAAAAACGTTTTTTTTCTTTTTTTTGTGCGCGCAGTGAAAAGGCAATATAGAAAAAAAAAAGAAGAAGAAATGCAGAAAGTTCATCTTCATTACTCTACTCATTTTTCTTTTCTTAAAGAACTGCAAAGAGAAAAAAAAAAAAAAGAAGGAAAGAAACTATCTTTATTGGTGTATATATTTTGTGAGAATGAATACTAACTACATCTGGCTTACTGTGCTGCTAAATGAGATACAAATTATGAGGAGAAAATGAACATTTGACCTTTATTAGTGATCAGCATTTGTACATATGATGATAATATGGATATCCTTCAAATGAAATTCATTATGATGTATTACACTTAAATGGTTTCCTATTGTTGTTTTTTTTTTCATAAAGTTGACATTTTTATGCAGAGAAAGGATTTGATACTTATGTTTATCTTAGACACTGTTAAGTTGATTTGTAACCAAAACATAATGTATTTATATAAGTATTATTATTTGAGATATGTTATCATAAATATCTCAAGAGATTACAAAGAAATCTTTTTTTCGGAGCATCTATCAAAATTTTTTATCATTGATAGAAAAAAGAAGAAATCATTAATATAGAATTTCTATAGAAGAATATTTTAAGGCTTCTGTATGGAATTGACTTCAAGGATTGTTAAGAAAGTAAATAATTGTTTTTAATATTGAAAAAAAGTAATCTTATATTTTACCCATAAAGAAGGACGATTGAAATTATCATGAATATGTATATCATCATCGGATGTTGAATTACATAGTTGATCAATTTCGAAAAATTGATCATCCCATTTAAGGATTGTTTCCATTGAATCCATATCTTGAGAATTTAGTTGATAAAAAAGAGGATTCTGAAAATAAAAAGATTATATTAAATAAAGTTTATATTTTCATATGATTTACTTGATATCCATCCCAACATGGTTCAGAACTTTCTATTTTATCATTTATTGTTATTGTATTCAATGATTCGACATCTGAAGAAAGCCAGAAGAAAAAAGAAGTAGTTGTTTAAATGTTTTATAATTAAGAAAAAAAACATAAAAAGATTTTACCGTTTGAAGTTATTGACAGCGGTAAACTTAATGTATGAGTGTTCATCTGAGACATTTCACCTATTAAGAAGAAAAGAAGACATACGAATACTAGATGTAATCTATATGACTATTATTCTCCAGGGTAGTAAATGCTTTAACTCTTTCACTTTCTTTTTATTGTTAAAAAAGTCAATATATGACTGAATTAGACTTGTTCTAAGACAAAACAAATGTTAACATCTGGTTTGTATTCTAACCTGAGTATAACAATGATTGATCTTCAATTTCAGATGGTATTGTTGTTCTTGTTTCAGGCTCAATATCTGATGAATAACCAGTTGTTGTTGTCGTTGTTGTATATCGATTATAAAATAGAGAATCTGAATTTTGATAATGATTAATTGGTGATAATGATATTAAATCTGATGATAAAGTATCAACATCATCTTCTGATTGTTCTTGATCAGTATATTCTGTACTTGCATCGTATGAATTTGATATTAGTGTAGATTTTTGTTGAATATATTTTTTAAGTTTTGTATATTTTTTACTATACATAAGTAAAGATGGTTTGAGTTTAGGTTTTTTTTTTTCGTCAATACTCATATCAATATCGGGATTTGAACATGTATCATAAGCTGATGTTATTGAATATCTCCACCATTTCGGTAACATATGACTATGTTGAAATAATGGTAATGATTGTGTTAATGATGATAAAATATTCGTTGTTGATTTTTTAAATTTAAGTTTACTGTCACTTTGACTTTTTTTTATTGTTGATATTGGTTTTTTGTCATAATCATCTTCACTTGCATAACCAATATCTAATTTTGATGATGTCTTTTTTTGTTTTTTTATTATTATTTTATCTTCATTATCATTTAGATTTGTTAATGAATAATAAACTGTTGAAGGTGAAAGTTTAGGTAAAAAATTTAATGACATACGTCGTTTCGATTTAATCATTTTTCTATTTAAATTCGATGATATTTTACATATATTAATCCTAATATTAGGTGATCTTGAACGTTTACGATTAATTAAAGAAGAATTAATATCAAAATGAATACTTGTATTATTTGACGATGTTAAAGAAATTTTTTCGTATTCACTTGAATTAAATGGTATGATATCGTCTTCGTCAATTAAAGGAAGAGATGTCGAATGCTAGAAATAAAAAAATAATATTGATTGAATTTTTAACGATTGCATGATTGAAGGTTACTTGAGTTTCTTTCTTTTTTTTTCTTTCTTCTATTCTTTTTTACTTATGTATATTACTGATGTTCTTGTCACTATCAACTGTCTTTTTTTTTCTCGGAGGACATACAATGTTCAATTAAGCGAGAGCGAGTATAGAAGGAAAAAAAGGGGAAATTCGAGATTATAAGTAGAAAAGAGAAAAAAAAGATGATTATGTAATCGATGTCTCAATTTCTACTACTCTCATCCTGTCCGTTTGACAGGCTATATCAGTCTTCGTCGTTGTACTGTTATCACCATTCAATCAGCCATTCATATATCTACAAACGAACAAGCAATAGTATCTAAGCACAAATCCGTCGACCAGTACTCTTGTGTACTTATATATAAGAATAAAAAACAGTATAAAAATCTCCAATGTGTGAATTCGATAGGGAACGAAGTAAAAAGCATCATAAATTACGTTATTAATCAAGAACATACTCGAGTATAACGACTTTCACGGTCATATAGAAATAATACGTTGTTTTATTTGACAAGTCTATTAATCTTTATTGCACTAGTGTTGATATAAATCAATGGTAATGTTGAAGATGCTATTTAATACACAACAATAGAAAAGAAACAAGAGAAGACAATTGAAAATTACTTTACAATTTTTTTTTTCGTCTACCCTTGTATCCAATTCTTATGTCTGTCTGCTTTGACGCGACTTCAATTCTCTTCTTCTTGTCTCTTTAAACACACATACTACCAATTCTATTGTTATTCTTCGATAGACTTACATTAAGTTAGCACACGATTAAGAGAAAAAAAAATCAAGAGAAGGATGTCTTATGATGATGACACGCACATAAATGTGAGAAAGAAAATTGAGAAGATGATTGTTTCATTGTTTATCGAAGCGATTTTGAATTTAAGAAAAAAAAAGAAAACAAAACAAAAGAAACTGTCTGTAACAAACGTTATTTTACCTGCAAAGTGGGTCAACAATAAACGAATAACTAAAACATATGTCAATAGACAAACAACAAGCTGACACACAGACATCCGAATGTTAGATGAATATCTTTTCCTTTTAATATAAATATAGGTCAATCATTTGTTAGGGGCACCAGATCGACATTTTCAAACAAAAGAAACGGACTTGCCAGATACTTGTAAATCATTCTTAGACAATAGATAAGGAACAGAAGGTCTATCATTCATTATTAGTGACCTACTCGATCGTAACGAATAGTAATAATCAATAATTTACGCGAGAAAGAACAATTTCACCGTCATTTCTTTTCTTCTTTTTCTCGGTTTGTTTGATGTATGTCATCTAGCATACGTTCTAATGCGTATTTTATTTCTCTTCTATCCTCCATCTCTTTTAAGGTGAACGATAACGAACAAAACTTACTCTCAACAAGCATTGAATTGGTATAAATCGACAATCATTACAACTGAAAAACTTCTTGTCTCCTTCATTTAGTCAAACAAATATCATTTGAAATTGTCAGACAATGAATAAAAAAAAAGTAGGGAGATGTAAGCAGAAAGCGAAGAAAAAAAAATGAACGTTTGTACACTCTTTTGGTTCTTCAAGTATAACAATACATACGTATATACATATGTATATAAGAAATGTGCTTTTTCAATGAATAGAAAAAGAAATTAAACATCTACACACACATACAGGTCATTCTCCTAATAATCTAAAGTCTGCTCTGTAATATATGAGTTAGTAATTACCAGTGAGCAAGCACTCAAGAGATGATAATATCATTAAAATACAGAGAGGCGACAGCGATTGAGTCATTCATCAAGCATACGTAAACGGACGTGCGTGCCATTTAAAATGTGATGACACACGGAATACATAACAGCTGTATAGAAAAAAAAGGTAACTGGCACGAATTACACCCCTGATTTATCATTTTAAAAATATGTATGTCACACATAGATCAGTAGATAATTACCATTTTTTTTTATCAAAAGTAAGAGTACAAATATAGGCTCATATGAAGACAAATAGAAAAAAAACTCACTTTCACTATTTTAGATCTTTCTTCAAGTTTACATTGAATTTCAACTGAATTAATCCATAATTGATGCCATCTGTTTTCAAGATCACTAGCATAATCAAATGGAATTCGTTCAATTTGTTGTTGATAATCAGCTTTTAAGCGATCACATATTTCAATAACAGATGATACACGACTGTTTCTCGATTTAATTTCATCTTGTAATTTCTAAATTAATTACAATTAACTAGCAAACATCTTTAAGAGAGTTCCATTTTTGCTAAGTATTTTAGAAAACAACCTACGAGGAAACATTCCCAAGTGATATCAACCATTCGTGTTCACAATCTGCTCATAAGTAGGATACAGTGAGACTAGAAAAAGTCCAAAAGATTTCATGTCATTAGACCTTTCTTTTAAAGTTATGACCGTTTTACTGAATTTTCGACGTTGGGTAAGGAATTTGTAGAAAAATTGAATGATGAAATTTTGGGCAGAAATTTTGCGTAACAATAGGTCTCATCGATATTAGAACTAAGTAAAGCTTTCAGTTAAAACTGATACTTCCTACTCGCGATACTGCATATTGAAGAAAATGGTTATGTTTCAAAAAATTATCGTAAAATTGGCTTGTCTTCAATATGCCATATCTCGAAAAAGAAGTATCCGTCTTAACTGAAAGTCTTACTAAGTTTTAATAACGATAAGACCTATTGCTAGGCAAAATTTCAGCCCGAAATTCCATCATTCAATTTTTCTACAAATTCCTTAGCCAACGTCGAAAATTCAGTAAAACGGTCATAACTTTAAAAGAAAGGTTTAATGGCACGAAATTTTTCAGACTTTTTCTAGTCTCACTGGATCCTACTTATGAGCAAATTGTGAGCACGAATAGTTGGTATCACTTGAGAATGTTTCCTTGTTAGTAAAAGTTTTCGAAACTCTCAAGATAAATAGAACTCTGTAAGTGGAATAAAAATTTTCGTAGATTGAAAATAATGTGCATCCTGACTGCGATTTTTATGGTTGAAATTTCTTTTTGTATGGTAACTAGGATCAAACTTTGCTACGTGTTCGGTTTCTTTTGAAAAATGTTGTTTCTGCAACTCAAAAGTATCAAAGTATTGATATCATCATCCAAAAAGATAATTTTTTTCACTCATGATAATTTTGTACTATCTGAAAAACTTCGAAGATACGTTTATTTTTTTCGAGAAAGAGAGAGCTAACACGCGGTTCAATTTTATCGAAGTATCCATTGAAATTAACCTAAGTCCATACGATCGTACTGTATAGAAGAACACCTCAACTATTTGTTTGAAAATTTAGTTATAAGAAAAATCAAAAAAAAAGCTGCATAGATTTGGCTGTTTTAGTAAAAGATAAAATTTTATTTTTAAGAAAAACAGAGGTTGTGACTTCTCAAAATATGATTATTTAACTACAAGTCAAATTAAATATTCTACCATAAGTTCTTGAAAATCTTCTAATAAGATCTTTTCATTTCGAATGGAATTAAATCTTTCCAATTGTTCTTCAATTGTAATAATCCATTCTTCAAATAAAAATAATTCATTATGAAGGTCTATAAACACAAAGACAAATATAGTCATAGGATTTCATCAATAAAATAAACCTTGAATAATTCGATCGAAATCTTCATCTAAATAACCAATAAAACGTGCTTCAAGTTCATTCCATATTTTATAAATTATTTCCATCTTAGTTTGTATAACAATATTTAAATCCGGAAAACGTTCAATTAATTTATTTGAGTATTGATTAAACATTCGTAAACGCATTAAACCTTGTTCATATAGTTCTTCATAATATCTCTACAAAAAAAACATATTTGTCAACTGCAAAAAATTTCATTTTTGTCTTACTTGTCGAAGATAACAAGTTAAAGTATTTGATGAAATCTTTTTAATTACATCGGAGATTTTCTCACACCAATCGGATAATTCAACGTATTGTTTCTCAAATTCATTATAAGATACATGATGAACAGCAAGATCATTTAATGAACAAAATGGTTCTTCCAAAGAACTCTAAAGAAAATTAATTCCCTTAAATCTTTCTTTTCTTTTTTAAAATTCATCTTTTAAACTTACTTTACAATGACAAATAAGTTCTTCTGACATAAGAAAATTATAATTATCTACAAGTGTACCATTCCAAAATTCTTGTCGTTTTTTATTGATTCTATAACAGAAAAATAGAACATATTTATATACGTATGTACATGTTAAATTTGCATTAATAATGAAAAAAGAAGACTCTCGGATGATGTTGAACATATGACGACAATGCTTTTCTCTTTGACACAAAAAATGTCGACGAGTGATAGGTGAATGACCTTTGTATTAGGAAAATGGTTCAGGTAAATGCATGCATGAAAACGTGTATAATGACAATGACGAATAAAACTGTTGAAAAGTAATAAAAATATTTTACCGATATGATACGTTAAGAAATGGCTCTTTAATTTAACAATTTTATGAAAAGAAAGAAATCACAACAAACTTTTCTAATTAACTATTGGTAATAACTATTGATATTTTATCATAAAAATAAATCTTGTCTCTAATGAAGATAGTAGATCTAATGTTTTATGACATTGACATTAGATTTATATCAGACTAGAAGATTGGAAGAATGATTGGAAAATAATTATCATCGAATATGACAAATAATATTTGGACAGATTTCTCAAGGATTGAAACATTTTCTAATATCCATCATTCAACGTTTGACAATCTAGTTCGTCAGGTAACAACTGACATTTAAATCAAAGCCAAGGACATGCTTATTCTTTGAAGATTTGTCAGGCATAAACGTCTCAAGAAGGCCGATTAAGTTGACGAGCAATGAAATGTTGGAACTGCACTGAAGAAAAACGAAAATTTTTCAAGATTAAGAGTCGTGCACAATTTCAACTCGGAGCACTCTTGATTGTTTGTCATGATTCATTTAGGTATGATTGTAGCATAACAACCAAGTTCTGCTGTAGAACTTTCATAGGTCTTACAAGGGAATTTTTTCAACTGATCAGTCACTTTTTAACAAAAACTATTGAATTAGAGATTACAGATCATACTGGCTCCGACTATGACCATGAGAAATCTCCTTAGATTTTCATATATCGTTTTTTTAGAGTAAGAAAATTTTTGCTAATCTTTTTATTTGATCTAATACAAATTATAGAACATATCAATTCATCTCGATAACAGTAACTTTTTATGTTTCAAACGGTATTTTTTCACGAAAAAAACATACGATGACACTATTTTACGTAAAAATCATATTCAAAAAACAAAAAAGATTATTGACATTTAGGCAACTTCATATACTCTATAATCTGATTAAATCCAAAAGTACTTTATAGAAAACCAACATATAAAGATCTAAAAGTATTTCTCGTGATCATATTCTTAACCCCACATACTCGATAATCCATTATCTAATAGCTTTTGGAGAAAAAATGACTAATCAATCGAAAACATTCTTTTGCTAGAAACGATGTTTTTTTTTTTCAGTGTCTTATGCAATAGACTTTATCTGCATGGATCAGAATAGAAGTCGAAAAATTCTTGAAATCAGTCGAAACATTTTTCTTTCACACATATTACACTCGAATAACAATGCAAATATTGTTATGTGATAGTTTTAACTTAGGACAATTCTGTTATCCATGAAAAATCTTGGAAACGAATACTTATTTCAAATGAAAACTATGATGTAATTTTTAGAATGATTTTCAATAAGTTTTATTTATCTATTCAAAAGAACGAAAGTATATCAAAGGTTAAAAATCTTTTATTCAGTTACATTGCATGCTTAAACAAGAAAAATACAAATCATAGTTACTTGCACGCTTGTCTTTGGCGACTAATAATCAAAAAACTAATTTCTATAGTGATTTGCTTTAGGCATGCCAGCTGCACTATTTATCTTCCATTTCTATCTTCATATTTTGTTTCTCTCTTTTCTTTGGAATCAGTTCTACGCTTCTATCAGCTCGCTATTTTGTTCTGTCTATTTTCTTTTTTAGTTATCACACTACTTTGCTTCTTTCATATAAACATTTACATATCTGGAAACCTTGACAGTACATACTACTGTTACTCTCATTTGTCTTTTATTTCAAATACGTTTTTTTTTTTCTTGGATGCATTTTTACTTACACATGTATCCTAATTTGTTTATTATATGTCCTGTAACATATTAAGGTCAAGTAAATGCTCGTGAAAAAATGTATTGTGTATAAGTCATCGTCATAGTCAAATGAGTTCTATTTTATTAAATATCAATTTTAACTTTTGTTCTATTCGATAAGGAAACGAAAGAAAAAAAGAGAATAATTTAAAAAACAAAAAAAAGTATCAATGACATTCTTGCAAGTGAAATTAACAGAAAAAGAACAATACATACTTAATTGAGCTTGGAAATAATGCAGAATGCAATGATGGATTATTAATATTCATATTTATGTAATATGGCGATGTTCAATTGATAATGTAAACAATCATTCTTATAAACTTTTGTAATCTGAAAGTATATAAGTATATAATTTGTCAAACATTAATAATTAGTCGATATAAAAATTTAGTTAACCTTTAATCGAAAACTACCGATTTGATTAAATCATTTTGCCATTTCGTCGATAAAACTTCTTTTTTTTTTTCTTTTTGTTTTGCTTTGTCAAAACTTTTCTATTCAATTATATTTATATCGATAGAAAAAACGAAGAAATATTCAATATTTTATCAGAAAAAAGTACTTGTTACGATAGAGCATATAATTCAATAGGTCATAATATACTGACAACAGATGTGACCGTAATTATTTATCGATATTGTTACTTATCTTCGAGAAATATTCATCTAAATAGCAATCAGCCATTTTCATATCATCGAAATGTCTTCGTACGTGTAACGAAACTGCGAAAGAAAAACGATGTTCATTTGACAAGAAACATATTTTACGTTTACTCATTTCAATGATCAAATACATTTCGATTAGAATATATATATAAATTATGTTCATAATGTATATTTATGACGAAAAATCAAGGGTAGATCTAGGATTACTGAGCAGAGAGATACCTGTCTCGAAGAGGAGCGAGCATAAGCGACCTGGAAAAAAAAACTGAAGTTATTCTTTTGGAAGAATACAACCATTACATCGATGTTATTTCAGGATTAATAGAATTTCATTTTTCTTCACAAGATTTTAAAATAATATCGTAGTGATTTTTTTGATCCATGAGGATTCTTAGTCATAGTCTCATTTCTTTATTTTATATGACAGAACGATGAAATGTTTTAAGTAGCTACTAATTGATAAGAAAACAAATTTATCAAGCGGAAAATTAATTTCTGTGGCAAAGAACAAGATTTAATTAGCGATTTTATGTACATTAAAATGATCTTTGAACATACTAATCTACAATCAGATTTTTTACAAGTTTAAAATAAAATCTGACTACTAAGTATGAGTTTTTTTTGAAAGAGAATTCTCACATTCTGCTAAACTTTTGGACTGTCTAATAAGAAAATGAAGGACACTTGTGCAGAAAAACAATATACATTCATAGTTGAATCAAGATGAACTAACAAAAAGAAATATACTCAAGCATTGATTGTGCACTTTTAGGATCGTTAGATTTTCAAGGGAATTTCTGACTTTTCAACCTCATTTTGTAAGGTTCTTCCTTGATCGAAATCCTTAATCCTTCCAGTAGACAGTCTTAAAATTACCCATCGGATTTGAATAAAAATCTTTCAAAATCTAATAATAAACTATTTAGTATGTTCAAAGATCATTGTAATTAACTAATATCTACTTTAAAAATTTCCAGTCTTCTATCATGTTAAATAAAGAAATCAGACTTTCGCTGAGAATATTTATAGATCGAAAATCATTATGATATCATTTAAACCTTATGTGATGGAACATGAAGTACTGCTAATTCCGAAATGAAATCGACCGAATGATGATGTGTTTCTGAAAGAATCACACATTGATTGAAGAGAGGTAGAATAATGATTGTACAAACTCCCTGCCCTCATTCTTAAATCATTCCATTAAACAAACTATAGATAATATATTTCGGATATATTTATCTTTATTACTAATCTTATGCATGAAGAACAGTCAAGTCCAACAATCAATATTGTTTTGCTTATCGGTCTATTTAATGCTAACATTTGTTTAAAAGATATTGGATAGTATCATAATTGTTCATCGATTATGCATATTATTTATTTCTTCAATAAAATTTTGAAACTACTTCAAATAAACTATATCAACAAAATAAACTAATTAAAATAGGTGTCGACGATACTGAATACCGATTATAGAATGGTGTAACTTTTTTCATGCACAAGTTTTAGGTCTTATATACATCAAAAGATGAAAGAATGAATGCAGATCACTTTCAGTAATGAGTAACATACTATCAAGTTTTCTTTTTATAGTCATAATTGATGGACGGAGGTGAGATTTCAACTTATACTGATTAAATGTTTACATATGTCGTAATACAAAAAAAACACATTATGTCAAGGTCGTTATTCTATACTATAAAAGCGCCTGGTAGAACTAATTAAGAAAGGATTAATCTTTGATCGTCTTCGTCTATCATATTATGACAAATTTTTATAGATATATAATTAAAGGGGCTCACATATGGAAATAATAATAATCATTTAACACTCAGTTACTAACGTCAACATTGTTAAAAATGTTTACAGATTGACGATATGACAAAAATGTGTGAATACAGTTGTCTAACGATATTCATATAAGTAATGCGAATCATTGAATTGTCAAAAAAAAAGAAAGTTGTTTTTTTTTTCTTATCATCACTTGTCAAGTAGGCATATGTGACCACGTCTTAATTCTCCTGATAAAAAAAAAAGTAATTCTGTATATGACCGGAGAGAAAAGAATAGACCATAGGTCATTGTCACAGGAGTAATTATCGAATTTTTCAATGAACTATTTCCTCTTTTTGTTCTAGTTTTTCTGTCTTAAGGTTATTATTCTCTACTTGGTGAACACACATCATGACTGCTGTTTAAGAACAGAAAGAAAAAAGGACATTACTATAACAAAAGATTAAATCTTAATATGTGACCTTAAAAGTTATTATGTCTTCATAGACAACATTAGCAAGTGGCATGTTAAATATTCTATACAACTTTTTAATCTTTCAATGCACATATTCAAAATATTTTGTCTTACCATTTATCGACTACTATATTATATTCAACGAACATACCAAGGATTATTTTGATTTAAAAAAAAGTGCAATAAAAATGATAATTGTTAGATAAATAAATAAACATTCAAATTTCATTGAACAAAATAAATCATGAATAAATTTATAAATGACTCTTATATAAAATACACTCTATCAAAAGTGTCAAAATAACGAAGAGAAAAAAAAAATGTTGAATCAATAAATCACATAACGCAATCAGACTATCATCATATACTTTTGTATCTCATCATTAGTTTTGAAAGGAGACGATGATGTGTAGTATTTTATATTATCTTCTAACCTGTTGAAAATGAAGAGAATTCGATAAAATGATTTATTCAATCATTTAATATAAAATATGATATGAGATTTCTAACAGTAAAAATTGATTTCCATCATTTTTATGTTACAATTGTAAAGAAAACAAAAAGTTAGAAATGTCAAAGTTAAAGATTATTTCTTTTTCTTTTATTAGAAAAATATAACTGCCTGCACGTCAGTACACATAAAGAGTAGTAGTTAAATTAATTGAAATAGAAAATCATGTTGACTTACTTTGCACAAATACTAATGCAATTTCATCCTCAATGAGAAAGAAAAAAGATGTTATATTATAATACTTACTTAAGAACTTACTCTATTTTTTGACACGGTTCACATAATGTAATTCAACAAATCAAATGAGAAGAATAAAGAAGAAAAAAAAACGGTTTGACTCGCACATCGTGACGTTGTCGATTGTATGTACGTATGTGTATGTGTATGTATCATATATACAGAAAACAAAATATTACGGAAGATGATGTAAAGCTGACAAACCGTTACACGATTATCAGAGCACATACATTAATACGGGTCGTTTCCTATGCAGACACATAATCTTAATTAGCTATATATATATGTTTGTGTATGTTTTGTGAACAAGACAAGAGATAAAGAAAAATAGTCGCACGCCATAGCTATCATCACCCACATCTATTTACTAGTCAACTGATTAGCAACAAGAAAACATAAAAACTACCATCAGTTTAGTTCAAAGTATCCGCTAAGTAGTCACTTTGCTTCTTTTCTTTTTAGGCTGATTCATTTTTCCGTTTACCTACGTGTAACAATAATAATAGTAAGCAGTAAGAGTCTGTCGTCTCGATTGACCAATTTTGAGAGTATGTTCAAATAACATACACAATCAAAACGTTTCGTTGTGGTTTAATCGTTAATATATGGCGCAATTTGTATGAAGGAGAACGAATGAACAATCAATTTCGAACTATCATCTATTGACAAGCGCGAGAGAGAACGACCAATTCTTCTTCGTTTTACACTTTCTATCTAGCCGCAAGACATTTGATAATGTGAATGAATGAACGTGAGAGTATGTGTATATATGTATACTTTTAACGTTTCTTTCTTTCGTTATTCTTGATTTTGATCAAATTAGAAAAGGAAAATAACACATAAAAGAAAACAATAATATTCATTCGAACAATTTTTAGTTATGGTCAATTGTTAATCGAGCATTGTTTATTGTATATAAAAACAAAAATACTAATTCTATTCATAAAAGTAAATTAACCTTCATCTCATTTATATTCTCAAATAAAAGTAAAAAAGAATGAACTGTTGACATCATATTGCGAAATTTCTTTCATCGATCTTCTATTTTTCACATGATGGATCAGTTTGTCTTCGTTCGATGTCTACTATCACACGTACATGCATGTGTTCACTTATTGACTGGACTTGTATATATATATATATTTATATTTATATATATATAACGCCTGTCAAAAGGTTAAAATCTACTTCCCTTAAACATTATTATTGACTGAAAGAAAAAAAAAAAGTCATCTATGTAATAACTTTGAACAATATTTCATCTAATCTAATCATCATTGAATTCTATCAGTAACAGCAATTGTTGACCTTACAGATGAACGTTTGTCGGAGTACTATCAAACTTCTTTATCCATTATATTAACATTTATCTTTGTCTGTTCTATTGTCAATCAATCGAATAAGAGAATTCGATACTATATGTATGTTGAGATTTATTAATTCAGATCCTATCATAGCTTCCGATTCCATAGATGGATAATACTATGTATACAATCTATTTGTTGATGTTCAATGTAAAATGAGAGTGACATTTCGCTAAAAGGATCATGAAGCGACAGAAAAAAAAAACAAGTGAAGACATTAAATTTTTACATTCTATTACTATTATTTTAATGTCATTATTATAAATGTTCAATCATATTCACTTTTTTTGATTATAAATAAGTTTATCGATCTGTTGTTATCAATTTGAATTTAACATACAATCTGCTGGTTGAGTTTGAAAATGGTTTTCTTTATTCAATATTATTCAAGTTTATATTCTAATAATTCATTGTTTTTCGTATACCAAAAAATTGTATGCCAACATTTGAATAGATATATACGTTGTGTTTCATTCGGGAATTTTTTTTGAACGTAATTACTATTAATTATGAATTTGAAATATTTATTGGACTGTTTATATTTAAAAATAAAATTGTCGTGTTTACTTGAATTTAATGAGTCTTAGCTTTTATCGTTAAATTATCTAATTGTAATAAAATTTATATCAATTGTCTTGAATGATTTTTTTTTCTTTCGTGACAATATGTAATGTGTTATACTACATTTTTGTATTTAACTAGAATAAAAAATATTCTCGAATGAAGCATATTTTACATCGACAACACCTCTGTCAAACAAGAATGCTAATGAATATAGAGTAACGAAGAGTTAGTAGTGATGAATGTTAATAACAGAAAAAATAGAACTCATTGACATTTCTATGTCTATATATCAAAAATGTGCATTTTTTTTTTGTGTTTGATTCGGTTAGTTCTAAATAAACATTTTATTTAATTTTTTTATTGGTAAATTGAACTCTTTGATATTTATAAATTGTATTCGAATTTTATTTGTACAATAATGAATAAAGATTTTTTGGACGATTTGTTTCGAGTATAAATTTCTTATAAAGTTAATTGTTGAGATGTGATTTACATCATAATTACTGTCAGTATTTTTATACTACATCCACAGAAAATTTCATCTCTAGATGCTAATTCATAGTGCAAGTAGACGTATAATAATCCGGAATAGTTAATTTTTGTTCGGCCAATTTTTTTTTTTTTTATAATCTTTTAAATTGCGGTATTATTGTTTTTCACAATTGTTCAAACATATTGATCGAAAGAGCAAAATAAGAGCTACATTTTGATATCTAAAACTTTCTAAAAACAAGATGTGTATAAAGTAAAATACTTATTTTATGAGACTTCACGTAAACTTTTTATTATTTTTATATAATGAGTAATTTTTCTTTTATCTCATGCAGTGTTAGACGCTCTTTCAAATATAATAGTTGAAAAGAAAAACTATTCATTAATATAAAAATGATAAAGAGTTCACATGAAGTCTGTCATAAAATAAGTATGTCACTTTATAGACATCTTATGTTTTTAGAAAGTTTTTCTCATAAAACTGTTCTCCATGTTTTACTCTTTTGATTCATATGGTTTAAATTCTTTTGAATGATTGTAAAAAAATTAACTCAATTTAAAAGATCATCTAAAAATACTTGCTTATTATTCGTCTAATGGGGAAAACTATTCGAATCAACCAACTAGTTTTAAGTTCGTATTGTAGGTATGTAAAGAGAACTTGTCAACAAAAATACGCACAATGAAATTCAAGTCTATATATGTTTTCGACAGAGCTACAACAGTTTTACTGGATTTTATCATACGAAAAGATCAAGGCTCTCAATAGTTTTTCGAACTAAAAGAGAGTAAAACTCTGATAGGCAATTGAAGATAGTTTGTTCAGACAAAGTATGATTGAAAAAGCTGTCTTCTCAAATTTGACAGAGAACTTTTTAACAACAGCTCATAACTTTCAAACATACGACGTAAAAACTAGGAGATGGAAGACTAGTCTAATCCAACCCCTTTGGGACCAAGATCTGTGGATACAATAGTGAAAAAAATTTTGAATGAAAAATCTTTGACCTAAAGTTTGCTTGATTACTAAATCTTATGATCGTAAGAATATCCTAAAAGTGTTAGTCAAAATGATAGTACGTTTCTTGAAATATTCAATACTAAAAAAACTAACAATTCTTCTGACTACTTCTTGACTTTATTCAATTTTTGAACATTGAATACTTTAAAAAGCATACCATTACTTCCAATGAAATGTTAAATCGAATTTCATGGTCAAAATTCTTTTGTTGAATTGTTCAGTCCATATCCAATCTTGTCGTAAAAATCTGACAAAATTGTCGTGAATCTGTAGATAAAGCCAATGAGTTAGAATATCCTTCAGGATTTATTCTAGCCAATATATTCTTAAAATATGCATTCAAAAATTGATGAATTACTTCAAGAAGTTTCCTCATACGAAGAAATTAGCTAAAAATCTTTGATCAATAAAACATCTATTTTGCACGAAACATAGATGTAAATATACCAAAATATTGAGCTTTCACAGTCTTAATCAAATATTTTACTTGATAATTTTCTTCCAACAAGATTATTTGTAGTTTTTGAAATTTAAACTCTATAAAACTAAACATAGTTCATCTTGGACTAATTACAAATAGTTATTTTGATAATTCTATCATTAGCAATGTTTGATAAATCAAGGAAAATTGCGTTGATAAAAAGGTTCATCACGTATAGGTACATATTCAAATGCTTCTGACTAATTAGAGAACCATAGTAAGTTCTATAACTTCTAAGGTAAAAATGAAGTCAATATGACTGTAAGGATAATATTATAAAAGCGCTTTCAAGGACTCTTTCTTTTTAAATGAAAAACATTAATCTTCATAAAGTATTCTTCCGTCCGCTGATGCATCTCAGAATCCTGAGAGTGTTTGTAATAAATTATATATTTGTTGTTAGATCAGACATTGATCTTGCATTCATAGTTAATAGTTTTTTTTATTTAACATGAGGACGATGTCCTTTTTCTTTTGTCGTTCGGATTATTTATATCTAGAACTGTATAATTATATTCTGTTCTATCAATTTTTGAAACAGCTCTTCTATAAGAATATTGAAAATACAATCAATTGAATAAATGAAGTCGATTTTCTTAAGTTAAATATTTCAATAAGTTTTTATATTTAATCATGAAAGAATATGAATTACAAATATATATGTTTGATGATAAACAATATTTCTTTTTTCCTTTTGTTCATTTACCGTTGAAATTGCATTTTATTATACCGTATTAAATGGATAGCATTTTCGTGGATTTCGTTTTAAAATATGTTTGTAATATTCATGTTGTTGATATTGACCATATGAATAATCATTGTCATTTCTTTTTAATAATGTTTTAAAACAAATTTTAGGCCAAAGAACACTTCGTAGATCAATTTTATCATGTAAGATTAAGTCATCATCAATAGTTGATTGATCTTCTGTATCGATACGTGGATTTATATGATAACCATTAATCGAATTGATTATTATGAACAAAACTATAAGACAGAATAATTTGTTGTTTAAGGTAGGTGTCATATCGATATGAGTCGAAGTGTAAAATGAAATGGAAATGTAAGTTTCTGTATTTTTCTTTTCTCATTATTATTTATTTGGTTTCATCATATTCATATTTAGTTTTCTTATATGTTTAAGATTCATCAATGAATAATCTCAGAAAAGAGAGTGAGACTAGATTATTAGTAAAAAGCCAAAAAACAGAGTGAAATCTTTTTAAGTGTAGTTAACTTGTATGTAATGTTAGAGATATTGGTTTTTCTTTTCAAGGCTCTCATTGAATGACGTACTTAGAGTTCAGCAAAAGTTTTTTTCTAAATTTACTAAAAATAAACGAGGTATTTTTAATTTTATTTTTATTTAATGTTCAAAGTACTTATTGCATTAATTATTTTCAGAAAGTCTCGTTTTGTTTAACAGTTAGTTAAAAAGTTTTTTGAATTCTTTTTCTGAAAAATTTGTAAGTCGTTAGAAAATCCTATGATCAATCAATTAAACTACGTTCGATTTAATTAATTAAGTATTATGCTCATACATCGATCTTAACTCAAATCGTATAAAAATTTTTAAGACATGTTGTAGTTGTAGCGAAGAGTTTATGATAAAACGTTCAGTTTTATGCAATCATGTTTTTGGGATTTGGATTTTTTGTTTTGTTTAAAAGAGCATGGCAGGATTCTTTTTGTTTTTCTACATTCTTACTTTTTGATGGGAGATTAGAGATGAAAAGCTCAATGTCTTGAAAAATTCTAAGCAAATGGTGTTCTAAATTATTAAAGTACTCTTTTATATAAATAGTAATAATCTTTCAAACAAAAAGAAAAGTCGTTGGCTATAATGAAGTTTCTTCGAGAATTCCGGCATTCATGTCATTTGTGAAAGGTCAGACCTCAGGCTGTTCTCTTATGCATTTATCTCAATTTTTTGTGTTTTTGACAAAAATTAACTATTTTCAGGGGACCTTAACAACAAATTACATTGTGTCAGGTCTGATAAATATGGCAGATGGGACATTATGCTGATGGGTTCTTCTGTCAAAGAATTAATAATATTGAATTAGTATGAAATAAACGATGGTCTTCAAAACATTTTGCTCTTTTTTAGGCGCCTGATGTCTTTGTTTGTTGTCATATTTCGTTAACAAAAGGCTCTATGCTATTTTCCGCCTAATAAAGTTTTCCGTTCGAAACTATCCTAGTCAAAAATAGTCGTCAGCAAGTCATGCTCATTAATCCAATTAACATTAGGTGATTTGCAGTCAATCTATCTATAGTGATCCCATGCCTCATGATCTGTAATAGTATTGCATAGTTGTCAGGATTCATCAAGAAATAACACTAAATTTTCATAACAAGTTCAGCGTACTCTTATTAATATGAAGCATTGAGATGATGAACGATCTAACATTACATGACTTTTCTCATCTTTAGATAATCAGGAACAATACGTTCTATTGCAACATAAGAGAAGGAATTCATGTGATAAAAGTCATCCATCATAGTTCAATGTGCATTATATATTGTCGACCCGCTGAATCCATCTAAAACATCAACACAGCATGAAAATATCTCCTATGACCACTCAAAATACATGATACATTAAACATAAATATCATCCCGAAGCTGTATAAGTAACGACCTCTAAACATAGTTTTGCAGCAATGTCTATGGCCATTTTAGTTTTTGGACTCATTTCGATTTTGAATGAACACAAATATTGTTTATATGCTGAACTATGTTACGAGATATATTTTAATCTATGAAAAACGAGAAAAATGATGCTGTTTGCAGTTAATATAGAGTTCTTCTGTTTCTATGTGCCACTTATCGGCCATTGTGAGTGGTTAACGATAGTTTACCACAAAAACTAATCCGGCAGAAATAGAAATATCAATTATAAGACGGTTTATCATCTATCAGAGTTAGAAGTAGGCTCAATTAAATGCAAAAAATTTTCTATTACTATTTAAGTTTCAGTTTCTTCTGACAAATGACGGATTGTTAGAAGTTCAATCCATATTTTATTTTTGAGATACACAACAAGTAGGTAAAACTTTGTTTTTTTGGGTATAGTAAATTCTTATCATTATGTTTGGCAATCATTGTAACAACATCTACTACTGGACGATCCTTCAATATTATAAATTGAATAATAACATAGTTACGTTGTATGATGGCACAACAACGTTTGAATCATGTGAATTATTTCTCATATTCGCACAAAGAAAAATTAAACTTACTTGATTTGAATAGAATTTGTTCATGAATAATTCTATTTCTTCATGGCCTGTTTTTTTTAAGCATCATTTCTCTTTTATTTCATTAATTTCTAATTTCATTCGAAACAAAAAAAATATTAAATAGTTATTATATTTATACATACTTAAAATCTAACAAGAAATTTAATAATGCTTAGAATTATAAACAAATAAAGAAAACAACTTTTCAATCTGTTTTCAGGGCTGGTTTGACTGAAAAGTTGAACCTACTCTAACAGAAAATCGTTCCACCACTCTTCTGCTGTATATATTAATAAATTTTTCTTACAACTAAACATTTTCAACAATCAATCATAGATCATTAATATTTGTAATGTCTAGTTTTATTTGTCTCTCAATACAACAGAAAGAACATATAATAAATTGAATCTATTGCATTAGAAGCATGTAATAAATTGAATAAAAATTAATGTAAATATTTATCATTCAGTACTTTGGTATTGAATTGCAATATGACTTCTTAGTTTTTAAACAAGAAAAACCTATCCACAAAGACAAGAATCAGAAAATGAAATCGAACAAAAAAGAAGTAATTTTAACAACCGGTACGTAAATAAAGAAAAAAAAAATAATCTTCAATATACAGATATAGATTTAAATTGAAAAACAAAAACGAATTATGTTTTTAATCTTGATCGTTTTTTATAATTGCCAAATAAAATTTTTCCAAACGCTTGTCGAAAATCAGGTGCAAATATTGTATAAATCACAGGATTTAACATACTATTCAAATAACCCAACCATGTTAAAACACTAATAATTTTTTCATTTATTGTTAAATGAAATATTCCACATACAGTTTCTTCAATAAAAAATGGTAGCCAACATAATATAAAACAACCCATAACAACACCAAGAACTTTAGTTGCTTTACGTTCACGTTTAATATCGTTTTTTTTACGTGATAGTGATACTGGAGATTTACTCATCGGTATATTATTTGTATCTGTTATAACAATATGTGTATGAGGAAAACGTGGAGAACTTGATGGTGAAGAATTTGGTGTGGCTAATGGATTATTAATTGTATTAATTGGTATTGTTAAATCATTTTGATATGTTGATGTTAATAATGGTTGTGTTGATGGTATTGTATGATTTGTTCGTGAATGAAGTGGATCGACAGAATGTCTTTTAGGCTTTTTTTGTAAAAAACAAAACGATGTTGTTTTAAGTGATTTTAATTGATAATCATTATGATGATTTGTTGAAGTTGAATATGTTGATAAATTATCAGGTTCAATCTCATTTGAATGATGACTTATTGAATGACTACGTTTTAAAAATTTTATATGATTAAATGGTGAATGTAATCTATCCATATGATGATTTGGTGTTGATGATTGTGGTGAAGATAACATTTCATGTTGTTCATGAATTGATATAGGTGAAACAGGTGGATTTGTATTAAATGCTTTACGTCGTATACGAAATTTAGCTGCTTGAAAAATTCTCCAATAAATTATACACATACCAATAAGTGGAATATAAAAAGCTCCAACGGTTGAAATAATTGTATAAGTAACATTACCTATTATTTGACATTGACCAGATAGACGTCCTTGTTTATTACGAAATATAGGGAATGAATGAGAGCTTGAAATAAGAATGGAAATTATCCAAATAATAAATATAAGAACAAGAACGCGACCAGGTGTTCGTTTTGTTGCATAGTCCACTGATTAATTAAAAGAAAAAGAAAAAAGAAATTTTATTAGAAGACTATTTCAATATGTCTTTATGAAAAATTAACTAAATAGGTTTTTTTCCAGTAATGATTATTTTTAATCAAATTATAAAAATGACAGAATTCAATGTCTCGTTAGAAAAACTTGATATTCATCTAATTAACAATACAACATTATAAGTTAAGATGAAAACATAGTCGCTATTATCAAAGATGTATATTTAAATAACCTTTTAAAGTTTTTATGGATTTATAAATTAATAATTCTAGTTACTATTTTCAGCGATTGATTCGAGTGATTTTTTCAGTCAGATACACATCGATCTCGGTTAAACAAAAAGATTAAATTCAGGCAGTATAAAATAATATGATTGTAGTGTTTCACATTCAATTAGAGTGTATTGAATCGATTTCAAAAATTATCGAGTTCAGCATCGAACCGACGAACTCTATGCTAAAAGTAAGAACTATTTATAACTTGACTCTTATCAGATTATCATCAACACTGCATTAAAAATGTGTAGACTATACTACTCGCTAGATAAAAATAATCGAAAAACAGAACATTTCTTATCTTCAGAACAATTCCTGAGAACTAGCAAAGGTACATTCATGACAGTCTTCAATTCAAACGTTGAATCATCGATAGTGAAAAGTCAATATCTGAACTATATTGATTCGCTAAATTTTGACATGTCTAAAGATGTAATGTTGAACGCATGATAAAACTCTAGTGATCTTAGATTCATTTCAACTTAAAAATATGAGTAAACTGTGAGAACTAAGCCTTGCTTGAACGAGAAAAATCGAACTCGAAAATTTTGACCAATAGATATGGTTTTTTTGAACTTTGAAAATCTTTAGTCTATTTTTATAAAATTCATCTACTTTCATAAATTGGCCACCTCAATCGAAAAAAATTCGAAATCAATCCAAGATAACTAAAGTTTTATCATGTATTTACCATCTTCATCATTAGTCTCTACATGTATGCCTAGGTCAGTACAACTGATGATCACCATCACCGTTGCATTTTCTAGTCATGTCAAATAAAAGGTCAAATCAATGTCAGATGACACTCTATCAATGCTTGCATCAAAAAGATTTTTCTTTGATCTAATCAAACATTGCCGTCTAAATTAAATATAACAACAAGGATTTTGTTATCTGTAATAAAAATTTTGTATGAACTCATATTTCATCATTTTCTTTTGATCGGATAACAAAAAAACAAGATCTGACAAGAAGATATTTATCAATCTTGATTAGTAAAAATAACACTTGCTTACAATTAGTGATAGCCCAATAACGATCGAGTGCGATTGCAACAAGATGTAGTATCGAAGCAGTACAGCATAGTAAATCGATCATAACCCAAATATCGCAAACCACATTTCCAAGCACCCATGAACGTGTCACTTCTTTTAGAACAGCAATTGGCATAACCTAAAGAAATTTTCAATTATGATTTTATTTAGTTTTTCAAATTCATAAAATAATTCTTAATCAAAACAATAAAATGGTATTTTATCTGATTATATACATTAAACTAAATTATTATTCATTTCTTCCCACTTCATCATGAAAAATATTTATTGACGATGTCTACTATTCATTATATTCTCGTTTCCCTTTAATGTATATATATATAAATATATATTTGTATGCACATCAAGAACACTTGACGAAAAAAGTAACCAATTTGGTATTTTTTTTATTGATAGACATTTTTAGTAAACACTCAATACAATAGACAATTTGGTTTTTATTTTATTTCTTGAATTCGAATTTATATTCAAATCATGTATTTCATCATAAATCTACATAACAAAGACTGATATGACAACCTACAAAATGGTATTACTATGAATCAGCCAATACGATGGGTATATATATAATCAAGAGATAAGCGATGGTTTGTTTTTCTTTTTTTCCTAAAACAAACTTCTTAAGAATAATCATTTATAAAAGAGGCTAATATTGTATGACAAGAAAATAATTCAGCTGACTTGATCCAGATTTTTAATCAGGCGACTAACATGTCTCATTTCGAAAAAGTAATATTTATGTTTATTTGTTTCTATGTTACATGTCTATACAAAAAAGTATAAGCGTTTATTTATAGTATATAGGTGAGAATTCCTAGAAGATTTGTAATTCTAATACGTTGTTTTTTTTTCTTTTTTCTTTATTGATTTACAACAATCGATGATTAAAATACAAAACAAAAAAAACAAAGGTAACTAAATCATTATTTTTCTCTCATTATATATTAAAAAAAGATCAAGAACATTGTGCGTGACTTAATAATAATAAAATCAAACTGGGACTATGCACCATGAAAATAACAAAATATAACGAGATTCTTTGTATTTTCTTTCTATCTATATATCCATCTCGGCTATCACGCATTTTTACTAATAGCAACAACAAAAAACAAAAACAATGCAAATAGACATAGTAATAGCAACAGCTGGATGGCTGGTTGGTTCTCTGTTTTCTATCAACATTTTTTTTTTCTATAGAATATATTATTAGTTTGTTTAAAGTATAAAAAAAAACAAATGTCCTTGTGTATATAACATAGAATGGGTCATCTTTGTCGTATCATTTATCGTCAAAATGAGATATCGTTTATTCTGATCAATTATCTATGCTTGTCTTGCCGATATAAGCAAGTCGAGTATATTTATTTGTTTATTCTCTGATAAACGACGTTCGTTGAAGAAGGAAAGAGAGGAGGAGGAGAAGGGGAAGAAAATAGAAGTACTAACCTTTCTCTACCCCTTACAATAATCAAAAAACAAAAACCCAAAAAAAAAAATCGTCATAACACATGGACGTCATAAAAAATCAATTTTCATTTCTATGAAACAACAAATGTGTATAACACATGTGAATGTTTAAATAAACCAAGAAAAGACTTATATAGGTTAGTATTTAGTTTGTACAATGAAAATTTTATCAATAACTATTAATATATATTATTAAATTGTCGATGAACAAAAAGCAGAAGAACTAAAATCAACTAGATATTATTGACTGATGGACGTATATTAAAATGCATATCACATTATCCATTAGCAACCACTCTAATAGAATCGATATTTTAAAAACAATTTTCTTTTTCGCCTACAATGTTCCTTTTTTAGACAGTTGACAAGAAAGATAATGAATCGATGACTTACCATAGTAGCTACCATTAAATCGGCTACAGCTAAGGATACAAAAAGATAATAAGCAACTGAATGAAGATTTTTTTCTAAAATAACAGCAGCAATAACTAATATATTTCCTGTTATTGTTGATAAAATAATTGCACCAAGAATAATAGCTGTTATGATACAATGTTGTATAGATACAAGAATTGGTGATGGTATCGGATGACTTGTTGATGTTATCGATTCTAGATTTGAATTATCGCCAATGTTTAATAAATTTGGATCGATGACATCTCCAAATATGACTGATGATACATTGAATTGAGCATATGTACTATTGACACATGTAAAATTGTAAGTTAATAAACAGTCCATTGAAGCGACGAACATAAAGTCGGAAAGACTTTGATTCGATAATAATAGTTATACTAACGTTGACAATAATAGTCAAAAATTTATGTTCGATTCGATGTACGAAAATCGGGTTATGGGTACGAATTAAACGAAACCAAAAGGGTGAGGCCATATAAGTGAGCAAGGTGTACAGCACAACCTTTTTCACTAGGTCACCCTTACCATTGTAAAAATCAATATAGTATGTTCTAAAAAGAAAAGATGCATTAGAAAAGCAAAATGATAAATAATATTTCTTTTTCCTAGAAAAACGAGAGAAAAAAAGTCAGGTATAATGTGAGTGAGAGAGAAAGAAAGCGAAAGAGAGAGAGAGAGAGCAAGGAAGAAAATAACTCAGAATGCTCCAACTTTTTGCTAGCCTATCTTATCTTCCTCTTAAGAGTCTCTTTTTCCTCTTGATGCCCTAAAAACAATAATCGTCATTTGAATAACGATGATAATGTCTAATGAAAAACAAAAAAACAACACAATTAATGTTGTCTCTTATTTCAATATGCAACTTATATACATAGATAAAATCAGTTACGTAATTTCATTTGTTTTTCTAACTCAACCATTTACGTCATTACTATGATTGATAAATGTATTTAAGATGTTCTAGTAAACAATTCTTCGATCTTGGCCAAGTAATATTAATACGAAGGCGCATATACAGATGACCTTTCTTTTTTTCTTATCCAATCTTCGATGAAAACACGTATGGTAAGAAACCCAAATTTGAGAATGTAATATCAGGTCAAGTCGTCTTGGCATCTCTGTAGATTTCAATTAGTTTTTTTTTAGATGATATCATTAGAAAACATAAAAGGAAAATAAGTTACTTTGTATTGAACATTAAAAAAACTAGATCAAAAAACCAATTTTACTAAAATGATTGCTGAATGATTATTTAATATAATTCATCCAGTAGAAATTCTTCTCTTTAAGAAAAAAGAAATAAAAAAAGAAATAAATATTCTTGTTCATACTTATGTATATATGTATATCCTCAGTCGAAGATTGACGCAACTGTTTTAGATACGTCAAAAATATATCTTTATATATATATATATATAGAAACGTAGTCTGAAGTGCTAGTCGAATTTCTTCTATTTCTTTCTCTCTCTCTCTCTCTCTCTCTCTCTCTCTCTCTCTCTCTTTCAATTTAGGAAACAAAAAAATAGCAATCGACAAGCGCAACAAGAGTTATATGTTGCGCCTCCTTTCCTTCTCTATATTCTACAGAGACCACTTTCTGTCATTTGTATGCGCCCCAATAGTACAGCAGCATCTGTCATTGTCGACTAAACATCATCAATCATCACCTACATTTATTGTCCTGTTATTCAATTCATATAGAACTATAATTATAATTATTAAAATATTCGGTTTTTTTTTTCTCACCTGTCTTCATATGAATAAGAAATAGAGAAAGAAAAATTAAACAAAAGCCTTATTAATATTTTTTTTTTTTCTAACTGGATTAGTTCGATGTACGAACCAAAAATTAATCATGCAATGCGATTAAGTACTTTCTTTTGTTTTTTTTTCGCTTATTCGAATAAGCGAATTCTCTATTGAACGGCAATCAGCGGAAGAAATTTTTTGCATGTATACGCATGCATAGATAATTTTTATTCTTAACCATGTTGATAATCTATGATAGAAAATACTATTAGGGTTCAACATGTCTACTATAAACGAGCCGACGAGTATCAATAATGTGCAAAATGTTTAGCCATGTATATTGGAGTAGGTTTCGCATTCAATCTTCTAGCAGTATAGTACTAAATAGTTCGTCTGTTTTTTTCCAATAGATAATGTGACTAGCTAAATATGTCTCTCATGACCCATTCTAATAGTGTTCTAGGTGATTTTGTGCATTAGTTGTGTGGAACAACAAAACATTTCTATCAAATTCAAGTGATATATTTGACAGAGATGCACAAGAGTCTATACAGACGATGAGAGGTCGAATCACTCAACAACCGGAAATAGTAGAAAAAAAAAGAAAAAACAATACTTTTCATGAAAGTCATTTTGTCCAATGCATTAGTTTCATTTCATGCATACATATATGATCAATGACTACTAGTGTATCTCCCTAGTGATGCACATAGATGTTATGAAGTCATTATCACATTCTTTGCCTCATTTTTACCCGTCATTCGACTATAGCCTATAGAGACTAATTCACTCACTCGAACAAGCTTTGATTATACAAGATGACTATACTTACTAAATCGATTTTTAATTAAAACATACTCAGAAAAAATTTTTCTTCGATTGAGATTCTTAATTAAAAAATTGTCTATATAATTTATCCAAATAAGAAAATATCGAATCTCTTGAGAACAAATTCTTGAATCACTATTGTAAATAGAAAACTCAAGAGTGATTTATTTACTTTAAATATATTCGAAGAATTTTGTCGAGACATTCTGAATACAATAATCTTGAGGCAATTGTTTGTCATTTTCACTCGAAGGTACCACAAATATTTCCATCAATAACAAAACAAAAACGTAGAAAATGATTGACGAAGACAAATAAAAAGGAAATGAGAACGGAGATGAGTGTAATTGGAGTAAATAAGAAGAATTTTTGTGATTCAAAAGAACGAACATTTGTCCAGAATCAAATATTCATAGTAAATAATTCTTGATGTTCTTGCAAACAATCAATATCCTAGATATCTTTCTTTTTGTCTAGTTTTATTTATAGACTATTGTTTGAATGCTACGAGAACCTCATTAAAACAAAGAAACAAAAAAAAAAAAAAAAAAAAGAAGACGCCCATCATGACAGTAGTTCTTGCTATTGAACTAAATGTTTTGTTCTTTGCACAGCAGTTGTTATGGTCCTTTGTTTCAAGAATAAAGAACAACAGTGGGATGTTATACTTCGACATATGACAATAGCTTGAAAAATCATTGACAATCATATTCTATCAAATAGGAAAGACCTCGTACGTAACTTTTTCTAGCTACATCAGACATCTTCTTTTTTTTGTTTTTGTTCTCATTCTTTTCTTTAGATTTAAACATGACATACAAGCACATAATCAATGTGTAGTAAGCTATCGAAAAACTGATGTGCTTGAAAAAGAATAAGAATGAAGAAGAAAAGTATCAGATTTCTGTTGATGATTGGCTATGTTTTTCTTTTTTTTCTTTTCTATTTTAATCCATATGTGTTATTTTTTGTTTCTTTATCTAAGAATAAGAAAAATATGTAATAAATTGATTTGATTGAATTAGTGAATAAATAAATTTATTTTATTTTTATCGATTGTCATAAATCGAGTTATAATAATCATCTATTCTATTGTTAGCACAATAATATGACTGGCAATTTGAGTTTTAGCTTGATCATTCTTATAGAAAAACAATGAAGTATTTATCTGTTTTTTTTTTCTTATTTCTAAATTTGAAATATTGAATTAATGTCGTCAGTATTTTATTTGAAAATTTTCATCATAGAATAAGCAGGTAAAAGGTGTTGTTTAAACATCATTCGACATCAATTCTTTTAGTTAGATTCGATCCAATGAACTAATATTTTATGGTTTTAACCCATTGGATCAAAATATTTTTTGCAATATACATACGTTCTTTTTCTTTTATTCAACCGTAAATTAAAAGAACATTTGAAAGAAAATAGAATAAGAAATTAAAAATTTAAATAAAATTCTATTATTATATGAAAAGTATTTATAATCTGATATTAAAAAAAAAAAAAAAAACAGTAGATTCAAGTGTATGAAAATACAATGGAAAATTTTCCTTCTACGAGACAATTTATCGGAATAATATGGCTAATGAATAGTTGTTGACATTGTATAAGATCAATCTGATGTAAACAAAGACTGATACATGTCATGAGGTTTTTCTTTTCTTATGCAAAGAAGTCACGATTAAATTATTTTTGAAGCATTTTACGGCTCGTTTCGAGAGTATCTTAAGTCGTGATAGCATCTATCTAGTTTTAAAATTATCTTTAGATTTGTATAGAAATAGTAGATTTCTATTATGCATCTAGGAAATGATAATTCTATGATACTACTTTCTATAATGTTTCCTCCGGCACTAATAATTGATCGAATGATATCGCTCTCAGAACAGATTAGCTTATCTTTTTGAAAATATATATTCATTTTCTCGAACAAATCAGAGTAACGTAATTCAATTGAACTTATGGTTTGAATTGAAACATTGTGCAAAAAAATCATTTTAACGAAAGAATAAATTTATAATAATATTTTGTTAGTTCTTTTTTTATGTTAGAACTATCTGAGTTATACTCATAGTTCTATATTTGGCTTTTACATTCATGTCAGGTTCTTGTTAAATGCCTTGAGTACTTACATAATGTGTATTTCTAGCTTATACACATATTTTCTTAATGCATCGATCTATACTCTATCGGTACAAATCATAAGCACAATATATTAGTCCTTCACGTGTCGATTTGCGTAACATCATACATCGAATGTTTTGAGATTATAGTTGTATCACTCAATTTAACTCAATCTCGACATGTAGTTGAGTTGAGAAAAATTTTTTCGGAATATATAAATTGAATAGAATCAACTATTTTCATGATTTTAGTTGTTCAGCTCTTCTCTTGAATTCATCAAAATAATTAAAATCAATTAAATTTTCGTCAAATGTATTTATTTATTAGTATAATAGATTTTGAGAGAACATAGGCGAAAAAAAAAACAAACAAGGAAAAGTAAGTGCCACTTAAAAAAGAAAAAGATCAGCGCATTAGGGCCATAGAAGATACAGATATACACACACACACAAAAAAGGTTTATTTATTTGTTTCTATACATAGCGCAAAAAACGATTATTTATTTTGTCATCACCATCAATTTCTTTTCTTTTTTTTTTTTTTTTGAAATAATTTATAGTCAAAACATTTATATGCAGACATCAATGTGAAAATTTTCATTCACAACAAAATCAATATATATTTTTTTTTGTTTTCATAATCGATCTTAAATTTCGTTTCCTTATTCTATAGCAGCGCAAAGAGACAAAAAAAAATTGAATCAGGAAGAAATTAGAGCAAAACAAGAGAAATTAAATGAATTGATATACACACCACAACCATACAGAAAGATATATATTTATATTTATATATATAGCTAAAAGCATCACACACATACACTACAAGAAGACAAAAAAAAAAAAAAGAAAAGAATTTATATTATATTTATTTTTGGTGCGAGGAAAAAAAATTCTATTGCACAACTCAGCAATATAATAATAGATCTCGTTTTCGTTCGTTCATTTGTTTTGTCGATATGAAGCTCGGCCATTAAATATAAGAGTACAGATCATACAAGAAACAAAGAAAAACAAAACAAATACAGACTATAGAGACAAAAACAAACAAAATCGATGGTGTACCGGGAGGGAATTCTCAGTTTAGCATTTTGGTGGAAAGAAAAAACATATAAAGAATACACAGAAATTAAGTCGACATAAACATAGATACACGTTAATGAAAGAGCGTGAAATGTAAATATACACGATTGTAATGAGACAAAGAGGACACAGTTTTTATCATTTCACTGACTTTGTTTCGGCCGACAGAGTAAAAGAGAGACAGAGAAAAGAAGAAATGTAAGAAACTTGTACTAATCTGTCTATTACATATATGGTCGATGACCACCACCACCACCACCACCACCACCACCACCAAATGACGGATGAGGAAGTGGTGGAGCTTTTGATATACCTCGATATTGTTGTTGTTTAGCCCAATCATTCATTGGCGGTTGGAATCCTTGTTGATCATGTAATGTACCTTGTTGCCATGGTGGTCGATTTGATTGTACTGGACGTTGATATTGATGCATTAATGGAGGATTTGAAAATGCACTAAATCAAATAAAACAAATCACTAATCTATTTTTTTGTATTTCTTAATATCTATAAGTCGTATGTGATATGTTTATATTTCATGTGAATAAACAAATATATAATATAGGAAGTAAAAAACAATGTCAATTTCAAGTTTTCTTCTTCGGACATGTGTCAAACCATTGAAAGAATAAATTCATCAAATCAAAATAATTGTTTATTCACATGTCTGGTCGATTTATATAATGAGAAAATCAAGAATGTAGAAGATATGATCTGTTCATATTCGGTCGATTACCTATATATTCTATCTTGTCCTATTAGAGAAAAGTTTGTCGAACTTTGACCAATGAATTCATGTCAAAGATGAATGAGTCCATAGGTGATAGAACGTTTGAAATTTTGGCTTGGCTGAATAATCTGTCTAAGATTTTCATCGTTATTCAAAATATGGACCTTTAAAGTTGAGTTATGACTGTTTAGTATATTATTTTAAGTCATTTGCAATACTTAATCATACAAAATTTCATGCTTCGTTAAGAATGTTTTCTAAATTCACTTCAAAATGACGATGTTACTATTTACTGCTGAAAGCAATGAAGTATTGAAATGCATTGCATAAATCTATCAATCTGACGGAACGAAAAACAAATGTTCAAGTTTATCTAAGCCTTATAGCTTTGCCGCTGGATGAATGAATCTTATTATCTTTCATCTATAACATACATATTCTTAATTTAATTAAATGATTATACAGATAGAACAGATATCGATTTGGCTTTAACATGGATCGATCTAACTTATATCAGTCGTTAAAAAGAAGAAAAAAAAAAGAACTCCCTCAATCTGTTCTATCTTGCTCATTTCCTAATCATAGTTCATAGAGTACCAATACAAAGATATAGTCATAGAAAAAACAATAACACTTTCTATGTAAATATGAGAAAATAATTTACCGTTCAACTCCTCCAACATTGAGATTATTCATTACTGATGTTGATCCTTTAGGACCAATTGTTAATGAACTAGGTGTAACATGTGGATCATCTTCAGCATTAGGTAAAGATGATTTCCAATTCCATAATTGACCAGGTACAAATGGTGGTGGTCCATCAATATCATCAACAAGATTTGAAAATGGATCTGAAAATGTTCCTGATGATGCTTGATTATTATGTGTATGAGGATCAATATTGCTTATTTGATTATTATTATTATTTGATTCATTTGTTTGAGTATGATCCCAATTTTCATTCGGATCATTATTATCTGTTTGCCAATCTTTTTGTGTTAAACCTGGTGGTGGAAACATTGGTGTTCGTTGTCCACCTATTGTTGATTGTTTTGTCCATTGTGTTAAACGTGACTGATCTGTATTTTGTACAACATTTGGTCCATTAGCCATCATTTGTGATGGTGTTGGTGTTGGATTAGTTGATTGTTGTTTAAGTTTAGCATGTGCATCTTGTATTTCTTTTTGAACAATTAACATTTCTTGTTTTTTTTGTGCAATTAATTTTGATAAACATTCATATTCATTTTGTAATATTGGCAATGGAAAACCTGGTTTATTTTTACTTAATTCAGATAATTGAATTGATAATTGTTGAAATTTGTGTTGCAGTTCAAATAATTTTTGAAGAAGCTATTAGAAAACAAAAACAATATATTGTTAGTATAATCTCGATGAGATTAAAATATGAAACACAATGTAGGTGCTTTCGCTAATCACAGGGAGACTATATTGGGATAAATTTTTTTTGCTCTTCTTTTACTTAATTCTTCATAAGTGCAATAAGGAAATAGTTAAAAGTGAAATGACTCGTTTTTCGGATCGATAAAGTGGAAGATGCAGTGTGAGATTATATATAGTTTTCTCAAGAGTGCAAAGACTCTATCAAACAAAAATCTATGTAAATATTTTAATTTCAATGTTCTTTTTTTTTTTTTACTTGTAACATATATGGTGGTAATTTTGTATTGAGCAAATCTTGACTAATTAAACCGGCTTGTACAGCAAGACGAAATTGTTGCATGATTTGAGCATGTACTGCACCATTATTATTATTATTATTATTATTTCCATTACCTGTTGATTGTTGTTGAGATGGAGTTGGTGTTTGAGATGATTGATTTGGAATATTATTTTGTTTAACTGTTAATGGAACATATGGAGGTTGATTTGGTACAGGTGATGATATAGGTAATTTAGGTGATAAATGACTATTTTGACCTATAATAGCACCGGGTGGTGTTGATAAACCACCATTAGGATTAATTGGTCGAAGTATATTTCCTGATTGTTGAGGATAAAGTGGACTTGGTCGTGGTGGAAATGAATGATGAGTTGATGGTAAAATTCCACCAAGATTCATCATGGAATTTTTCAGATCCGTATTTTGACGATATTGATTATCATAATTCGACATACGCATATCATGAGGATTTTCATTGAGATCATATTCATTCATAAAACGATTACGTGCTATTGGTAATTGTCCTGGCATACCAGCTGATGATGGTACAACCCAATCGGTTGTATCTACTTGGCCATCATAAGGATCAAATGGTGCTTTATGTGGTGGTCGTGGTATATCCCATTGACTTGTATCAACAAGACCATCACCATACCAATCTTCAGTTGGTTGTGATTGTGGATTCCAATTTGTTTGCTGTGTACGATAATTTTGTTGTTGAGATGTATTTGTTTGTTCAATAGTTGCATTTGTTGCTGTTGCTGTTGTTGCTGCCGCAGCTGCCGCTGCCGCCGCTGCGGCTGCTGATGATGATGTATCATTCCATTGGGATGTTGATTGTTGTACTAAAGTTGGTGATTGTTGTTTTGGCCAATTTTCATCATTAAGCACCATTTGTGTTGAAGATGATGTTGATGGATTTGTTGCTGATATTTGTTTTTGAATAATTGGTTGTGATAAAATAATATTTGTTGAATTAGTTAATGCTGCTTTTGTTCCATTTGTCCATTTTTTAACTGGTACTGACATTGAATCCATAGGATCACCCCATATTGATGTACCATCATCAAAATTAGCACGTTTTAAAACATTTATATTAGGTTCATCCCAGCCCAATTGTTCAACGAGTTTCGGTTGTGGAATATAAGTTATCATTGATTCACTACTACCACTCAAGTGATCAATATTATTACCACTTAATGCAATAGCTGATTTTAATGCACCTGTAAGTGAAGCAGCTATTGATGAAGATTTATGCTTTGAACTATTTGGATTATTTGTTGTCAATGTAAGCGTATCAGTAGGATTGCTTGATGAATCTTGCCATGTTGTCGATGAACTAGACAAACAAAAAAGCAATTTTTTTAAAAATCTGTACATAAAGATTGTAGAATGTATTTCGATAGTAACAGCAACTAAATTGGTGACTATAAGTTTCATAAATAATTTTCCACCTCAGAACAACATACGCGTAGATTTCTAGAGGAAGACTTCCTCTATGTGATTGTCTGTTACTATCAAGTTCCATTGAGATTTCACTAGAGGGTGTCTGTGGTTGCGACCTCTAGTAAGCTCTCAACGGTATGCAATAGAATTTGATAGTGCATAGGTTAAAGCCTTATACTAGTGTATAATCAATGTTATTTATTTCTTTTTACCACACAATGACTGAACTGTTGAGTTCATGGGACTCGAAACTTTTGGATCTAAATCAACCTGCGGCGAACTATTGCGACTGCGATTGTACCGGATGAAATTGATTTTTGTGGTAAAGTAGGAAACTTTAAGTTTTTATTCAGTTAACTTTTAGATCTAATACATTTAAAGAAGTCGTTCTTGTTTAGTTATTATGGGCTTTGAGCCAACTAAGTGTCCTCCTCCGAATCCTTGTTTTCGAAGTAATTCGTTCGTTGCTTAGAAAAAACTTTGACGAGATAAAAACGAGATAATTTTAGCATTTCTATAGTCATTAAGATTTAAGACTAACGTCATTAATTTTTCAAAAAAATGATGTCATACAAGTATTCAGAAAGACAAAAAAAACATATCTGGATAATGAAATTAAAAGATTTACATGCCGCTTCATAAACTTCAATATGAAACTGTTGTTTAACTGTGTATTTTGTGCAAACATGTTTGCTCGTTCAGCCTATATATCTGAGCATATATTATGTCTTTGCAACGGTTTGTTTTTCAATGTTGCGCGCTTCTTGAAGTTCAACTATTTGAATTTGAGGTTTTAAGGCTTCTGACAAACAATACATAACAAAACCAAAATCATATCGTGTGATTTCGAGTTTTGTTTTTTGATTTTGTTGGTTTTCTGATACTTATTTTAATTCAAACTACTGAAAAATATCTTCACCATAATTCAACACATCTAACTCAAATAATTGAATCTAGTTAAGCGATGATTATTTGTTAGGATACGAAAACAAGACTGATTAGCAATCAACAATAGTTATTGCATTCATTGGTTCTATAAATCATATCATAATAGATACATCAAAAGATTTATTGCAAAATTTAGACCGTTGTATCATCGAAGTAGTTAACAATTAGTTAATTAGGAATGAATTTTTGCAATGGAATCATCTGAGACACGTCTTAATTCATATTACATTAAAAAGAAATGAAACAAATTCTATTTTCTTTAACAATTAGAATTATATAAACCTTAATACAACCTCTATATCGACATATCTTTCAGAGTGTTTCATTGAATAAAACGATCCCTAACTAATTGCTTACCATGAAACTATTACTTAGATATTAAGCGGGAAAAGTTTCACAATAATTTTCAACAACAATAAAAGAGATTAATACATCAATCTTTCGATTGCCTAGACTAGCTGCATCTCTGAACTAAAGATCAGCATGACGCACAGTTCTTATGCTTCGTCATACACACTAACTAAGCACAAGAATACGGATGATCTGAGACAAATAGTTGTTGGTAACTTGTCGTGTGTCTCTTCATCGCTCGCGATGCTCAAGTTTGCACACAATATAAATACGTATCAAACAACATAGTCACTCAACCATGACGGAAACTTTCAATAAACAATAAAAATTTAATCTATTCAGTATAATGTGTGCTTTAGAGACTATCCTTCTTCTACAGCGGAATACTAGTAGTTATTGTTTGACCGATGATTTCCTGCCAGTGTATCATCGATTCTTACGAGTACTGACGGTAGTACGAACAAACATGCACTAAAGGTAATGAACAAATATGCTTATGTATGTTTAGTTTACCTATTATTGTCGTTATTCTGTTGTGGTAAACTAAATGAATTGTTTGATGTATTAGTTCCATAGAAATTGTTCATTTCTGGCCATTGATTGCTATTTGGATTTGATCTGGACGGATTATTAAGTGTTTGTTGTTGTTGTTGAAAATTTGACCAACCATTAGCAGTTGAATTATTTGTTGCCACCGGCTTATTCCAACCTGCGGTTGGACTCGATGATTCAAGCCGTTCAAAGCCTAAAGCAAATAGAAAAAAAATCATAAATGAACAAAAAAAAAACAAAAACAATTTTAAATGATAAAAATAAGCATAATAAGCATTAACGAAAAAAAAAACAAATGATCATACCATCACCACCGCTTTGCGTATTGTCATTTGATTGTTGTAATGATTTTGGTGGTTGTTTTTGTGAATTATTATCATCATTAATCATCCATGATGATGTTTGATTAAAATTTAAAGGCCAATTCATTTGAGATTGTGTTTGATCATAAAAATTAGACATAAAACCACTACGTGATCCAGTTGTATTTATTGTGCCACTTGCTGATGGTGAAATTGTTTTTGTTGTTGTTGAATGTTGAGAAGATGCTGGTGATGATGATGCTGGTGAATTATGTCCCCCAGGATTATTATTATTATTGCCAGTTGTCGTCGATGATGATGTATTGGACGGTGCATTTGGATTTGAATTGAGAATTTGTGCCCATGTTGGTTTAGCTGGTGATGGTTGAGTTAATGGTTCATTACCACCAGCACTACCTCCACCGCCTAGTTTTAGATAAACAAGAAGAAGAACGTCATGTGCTTCACGAATTAGATAAGCAAGCAAAGTGCCAAAAAAAAAGAAATCTAATTTTTTTCTATTGATGCCGACAATCTACGATCAAAGAAAAAAACAACGTTCTTACCGAATAATGTAGATGACGACGAGCCTGTCGGAGATGGATGGCTCTCGTTACTCATTGTCACAGACACTTTAGAGAATGGTTGTGTTTGTGACTTTATACAAAAAAAAAGGAACAAGATCTATAACAAAATGACAATAAAAAGGAGATGATGAGATGTTCTTTTTTTTTTCATTCTTATGACTAGCAGCCATTTCTGATGAACAATTTAGAGGAAAACAAAGAATGTCAGATGTGTAATTTTATAACAAAATGCATTAATGAATTGAATAAATAATAAGAAATAATAATGAAAAAATAATTATTTTATTTTAATAGTTTTTATGCTTTTCATTTTGATTTTATTTCATTTGTTTATTTTAGAATAAAATTATATGAGAACTAACGACATCTAGTGGTCATGTTTGCATGCCGTATGAGCAGATTTTGAAAGATTTAATAATTTCAGTTTAGTTTGATATTAGCAAAGTTCGATCATAAAAAAAGGATCTTTAATGCAGGTCAATTATTTCGATAACCGTATCCGTGCAGAACCGATCACCGAATTCCTGCTTCCATGTGCTTACCATTTTCTCGAGTTTTCTTGACTAGGCGTGCTTATGCTTTTTGAGTACTATTTACATTACAATTCGACAAAGTGAAAATGAATACTCTGTCTAGTTGAAAAAAATTAAAAAAGTCGAATTCTGCCTAAGTTTAACTTCTGCGTAGTGACGTAATTTAAGATAGCCGAGTCGCTTTCGCCCCACTGTCTGAATCCTGGTTACGCCATTACTGTGAAACTTGATCGAACAGATTATAACAGAAGTTTAATTTGATACGAGTCAAATACACCAGTCTGTATCTATGTAAATAAGTTCTACCAGAGAAATGCTTCTACAGTATAGAAGTATCATTTCATTAAATCAACTTCCATATTAACTCTTTCTTTCTTTCTTTATCCATTATTTGTATCAATGTGAGACAAGATAAAATCAAGTTTTGTGTCAAACAAATACTGTTGTCTTTTGGATTACATATTCAAATCAGAGTATACAAGCTTGTACAAGTACATCAGCACAATAAATTGTTTTTCTATTTTATATAAAACATAATCAATGATAATCTATAGTTTCATGAGAAAATGTAGATTTTGTTGGTTTCTTTTTGAATAATGATTATAGTTTTTTCCATACCAATTGAAACCATTAATATGGTGACCAAAGTTCAATTCAATTTATTGAAATAGTACGATTGTAAAAAAGGCTATTCATATCAAATAAGTTCATCTATCATATGCACGTGCATACACTTGATCTCTTTTTTTTTCTTTCTTATTTCCTATTAGAAACGAAAGTAACGAGAGTTCGTACAAATATTTTTGTCTTTCACCTATGTTGATAAATCTATGTATATATATATATGTAAATAGATAGATTGATTAGGCGACTGATCGATGAACCTCAGGTAAATAAAATAAACCTACGCGCCTGTCGATCATCGCACTTTTTCTTATGACGTCATCGTCATTTACCTTGTTCTTCGTCAGCTTTTTGTCTTCATTTGACCTAATATATAAAATCGCCTTTACGCTTATGTTTAACAACAAAGAAAAGAAGTGCGAGACACTTGAAAGCAGTTGCTTGTTCTCATCCATTTATAAATGGTCAAAAACGTGAAGAAGAAAAAATGAATACGGACAGAACAGATGTGACTACAATGTGAATTTCATCGAGCAAAATGACTGGTTGCTTCTTTTGTCTTCACTGTTTTTAGATGCTTGTTTATGTTCTATATTGTCAACATAATTCATATTTCTACATGTCAAGTAAGCTACTGTTTTGTATATACATATATATATATCCTTGATTGAATATAAAAGCAAGTCAATAATAGTATATGTTATGTTTATCTGTCTGCTCATCGTTCATTCACCAATTAGTCTTAAAGAATAACCCATTATCTCTATTTGTTCTTTGTCTGTCCGTCGGTCCATTTTCAATGTATTCAGATGTATATCAGTGTGCATTCACGTGTGTAGCATGTCACATTTGATATATCAATTTAAGAGTTCATTGATTTTATTCACACTGTCGATATGTAGACAAGAAACTAGCCTTGACATTAAATAAAATATGTATATGGTTATAAAGGTGAATACCTTGATCGTTGATGTTTGATAGTACTTTACTTATCTGTGTATCTTTGTTGTTATTATTACTTGAAGATTTACTTATCCAAGAACGATATAAAAAAGAACGTAGAAAAAGAGATAAGAAGATATATGGATGCCTTTTTACATATTATCAAAAAAAAAGTACAAGGATATGTTTTTCTAATTATCAAAATACAAAATTCATGTATGTTTCTCTCTCTTTTTACTATATGTAATTTGATCATTAATGTTTCTCTCTCGCTCTCCTTTTTTTCTCGTGTTGTCCCCTTGAAATTTGAGAATTATAGAATAGGTCTATATTATCACAAAAAAAAAGAAGAACGAGCGATTAAATGATTGGTGAGGGTCAACATAACAGAAGTCTACCGTATGTTCATCAACAACATCTGTACAGAATTGTGAATAGAAAAGAAGACAAGAGAGAAAGAGAAGAGAAAAAAAAGAAGACGGCGAGAAAAAGAAACGAAAGAAAAATAATTGTAGAGCAGTTACAACAACTAATACACTACTACCACTACAAAGAGAGGAACAGATCACATAGAGTAAGTTTAATATATATGACCTATGCTAAAGGCAATATTAATGATTATGATTATAATTCAATGATTTTATATTTTGTTTTTTTTATATTCATTTAGATCACCTTTCTCTTTTTAGTTAATTAATAATATTATAATGCTGAATACAAGTAACGTTGCTCATTCAATTCTAACTGAAGAAATTGATAATTATAATAGTAATAATAATAATAATAATAGTTTATTATTGAATGATTTATCATTTCATAATGATGATATTATAAATGGTTCATTACATTATGCTGTTTATGATACAGCTTTATTTGATGTACTAAAAGTTGATCCAGAAGATTTTGCTGTAAGTGACTTATCGTATTTAACGAAATCGATAAACATAAGACGTAAAAGCTTTTTCTTTTCTTGTATTGTTGACAGACGATTGATTGAGCAAACTTTAGAACATACATAATCCCTTTTCTGTGTTGTGTTATCTCGATCGTTGAACACCAACACTATATGTCATGTGTATTTATGTTTGAAAGATAAGTTTGGTATATAGACAATACATGTATGTGAACGATTGATAACAACTAAACTAAGACGATATGCAAATGAGAAAGAGATAAAGATAAAGAAAATTTTTTTGATTGCTATCCCTTAGGGCTTGAAAAGAATCTGCTAATTAATCGATAAAGTTCATTGAACAGAAATAAAATAATATTATTCTTTTCATTTGTAGTCACAAATTACATTAATGGATCTACCAGTATTCAAATCAATAATTCCAGACGTACATTGTTTAATTTATAAAACAACAAAATCATATTTTATTTTTTATAGGAATTAATCAGTTGTAGTTGGAGTTCAAAATCGAAACTAGAAAAAGCTTTTCATATAGTTCAATTTACTCGTCGTTTCAATCAAGTATTTAGTTCAAAAACATAAATCTTATCTTTTATTCGTTTGTTTTCTTTTTAATCTTTAAAACAAAAAACAGGTAAATTTTTGGACTCAAGGTGAATTATTACGTGCTGATATACTTAAAAATCGTATTGAAATTTTATCACATTTTATTCGAATTGCTAAAGTAAAAACAAAATATATTTCTTATTTTATTTTATTATAATAGACAAAATTTTTATATTTCAAGAAACTTTTTGATTTCAATAATATTAATGGATGTATGGCTGTTGTTATGGCTTTACAAAGTGCACCAATTTATCGATTACAAAAAACTTGGATGGTAATTAATTGCAACTTAACATGAAATAAAACCCTTATTGTTTTGTTTATTGTTTTGTTTTTCAGGGTCTTAGTAAACGTGATCGTACAACATTTTCAAATTTAAAAGAATTTGTATCATCAAATGAAAATTGGAAACGATTAAGACATCATTTAAGTAATACAAAGTTACCATGTATACCATATCTTGGTAAGAAAATCAAGAATAAATGTTCTTTTTATTTTATCTCAGAATTTTCAATATAATTAAAGGTATTTATTTAACGGATATAATTCGTATTGATACACTTCATCCACATCGAGGTGGACTTGAAACAAATCAACGTAAAAATGCTATGAATAATATTTGTCGAATCATATCAGAATTTCAACAATCAACTTATGGTTTGTTGTGTTTTTTTTAATCTTTAACTAAATGAAGACAAGCAAATTTCATTTCATAGAATTTCTTAAACCAATTGAATGTGTACAAAATTATCTTGCATCTGTACGATATATGGAAGAATTACAAACATTTGTTGAAGATCAAAATTTTAAACAATCATTAATCATTGAACCAGATGATCAAAATGATTCATGTTGTGAAAAATTACAGAAAAATTTAGAAAAATCAGCTTCATTTAAAATTGTACATGTTGATACACCTTCAATATCTTCGCATAGACGAACATTAAGTGATTTTAATAAGTAAAAGAAAATTTTTTAAATATAAATAAGATTTTGAATTAAGATTGCTTTTTTTTAGTTCAAATTATTTGTTATCTTCCAGTAAATCTGCAACATTACCTTGTCGAACAAATGAAAATAAAAGTTTATTAGATGATAGTGTACTTGGGGATCCCGTAACTGAAGAAGCTTCATCTAGTAAGTTAAAATAGGCGTTTAATTATAAAAAAATATGAAATAAAATTTTTATAGGTCTAGTAATGTATAAAGGTAATAAATCACAATCTACACGCTTTACTTAGTTATTTTAAATTACTCTTCACTAATTTCAATCCTTAACATTCGAGTGTATAGCAGGAGATGTCAGGCTTCTCAAAATTTAAACCAAACCGATGCTATCTTTTGTGTATAGATACTACAGATCTTGAAATAACTGAATTACCTTATAAAGTATGGCTTTTTTCAAGTTTCTTAATTTTTGAATACCTTGCGAGCATTAAAAGATGTCAAAGTATGTGACGATACCATTTTGTTTGCAAGTGTATGCGAAGTAAAAAAGAACGGAAAATAAATTGAAATGAAATAACTTTGTTTTTAGTGAGTGTTAAGTCTTCTTGACTTCATGAATAACTCTCGATTATGAAACAAGTTTATTTCAGTAATTATTTGTAGCTAACATTTTCAAATTCATAACGTAGATAGAGGAGAATCAAAGCTGTATTTTGTTGAAATTCCTAGCTATCATTGCCGAGCAGTGGTACTCAAAGGATTAATTCACAGCGCATAGGATCCAAAGCTCCGAGACTTGATTAGGCTAAATTCTATGCTAGATTCAGGTATCGTAGACTCGAACAGTCTTAGACATTTGTTTCTCGTTTCATCAGATTGACAGATTTATACAATGCATCGAAATTCTTGTGACAATTTAATATGCAGTCGAAAATATCTCTTGTTTTGANCGATACCATTTTGTTTGCAAGTGTATGCGAAGTAAAAAAGAACGGAAAATAAATTGAAATGAAATGACTTTGTTTTTAGTGAGTGTTAAGTCTTCTTGACTTCATGAATAACTCTCGATTATGAAACAAGTTTAATTCAGTAATTATTTGTAGCTAACATTTCAAATTCATAACGTAGATAGAGGAGAATCAAGGCTGTATTTTGTTGAAATTCCTAGCTATCATTGCCGAGCAGTGGTACTCAAAAGATTAATTTACAGCGTATAGGATCCAAAGCTCCGAGACTTGATTGGGCTAAATTCTATGCTAGATTCAGGTATCGTAGACTCGAACAATCTTAGACATTTGTTTCTCGTTTCATCAGATTGACAGATTTATACAATGCATCGAAATTCTTGTGACAATTTAATATGTAGTCGAAAATATCTGTTGTTTTGAGTGTTCTGAGTTCAAAATCAATGAAGTTTGATGTTGAAGTAATTGATATATTTTTTTTTTACTTTGAAAAGAGCACTTGCATTCTTTTAACTGTCGTGATTTTCTAGAAAACTTTCTCGATTATCATGAGTTAAAAAATAAAGAGGAATCTAAAACAATACTCCTCTAGTACATTTAGTCACTTGAACATACTACAAGACCCAGAACTTCTATCATAGTAAGAAGAAAATATTTCTATTGTATTGAATTTGATATAAATGATCATTACGTAATATGCTTTTCTGACACTTAATGGATATAATTAGTTTGTTTACATTCTGTTTTTCTTCAATGACCACGAATCTACTCATCACATTTTTTTTTGTTCGGTTTTCTCACTATACATATCTATATACTGATCTAAGCTATATCAATTCAGCAAAGAATTGTATTAATGTGTGTCTATCTCTATTTCATACTTAGGAAACTATCTCACGAGTTGAAATTTTTAAAACTCATTCTATGGGCATAATTGAAGAAAAGAATCTAACATTTACACTAACTAAGATATAGTTGCTTTTTCTATAACATCTAATCATGCATAATATGAGTTTAGAATAAAATCAACTCATGGAAATGTTCCTTTATTGAGATAGAAAATTTTTTTTCTAATAAAAAATACAGTTATGTCATTTATAGAGAAACTTATTATGCTTATTTCTCTAGAATACAGGATATCAATTAGTGATATTTCCTCGTTAGTTGTATGTTAGACACTTGTTTTCGTATAAATACAAAAATCTAATCGAATTAAAAAACTCGATCAATATATTTTACTAAATACTTGACACTAGCACAATGTTGTTGCTCATGTCTTACGTGAGTGACATAACTATTTATTGACCTGAAAGCAAGGTTATTACATTGATATAATTTTATTATATCCAATTGACTTTTTCACATCATTAATGTTTTATAATAAATCACTTAGAACAACTATAAACTAAATATTTCAAGTATTTATTATTTCATATTTATTTTTAACCTTCTTATGAATTGGTTTGTTGTTGTAGGTAATGAATCATGTGAAGAAGATATTCTTAAAGCAAAAGAATATATTAAAACTAATAATAAACATCATCATATCATTCAAGGAATATCATTATCATTATCATTATCATCATTATCAATGAAAGAACCATTAAATCCATATAATGATTCATTAATACCATCAAATTATAATTTTCAAGGTTCGTTAGAACGTAAATGTCTTTTAAAGAATTATAAAAAACCCAATATATCAAAATGGAAAAAATATTGGGTTGCTATATGTGAACATTTAATCTTTTTTCATAAACAAAAATCATTTTTAATAACATTACCTATACGTTTAAATCGACAAACATCTATAAAAAATCATGATGATCTATCAATAATACAATCAACATTATCAAATATAAATATAACAATAACAGAAACAGATCGTTTATATTATCGACAAAATCCATCAAAATGTCAATCAATAACAGATTGGCTTATTGTACTTAGTCAAAGAAAAAATCGAAATGAAATTCAATTAAGTGATTTGACTAAAGGTAAAACATTTTGTTTATTTCTTCAAAAGAAAAATATATTCATTTCATTTATTTTTAGGATCTATGTATAAATTTAAATTTGAGAATGAAGCAATTGCAAATATTTGGTTTCAACGTTTAAAAGAAGCATCAACATTTAAACAAAAAAATGGTCAATTATCGGAAAATTTAATTGCATTAGATTAATCTTTTCGTTAAATTATTCTTATTGAGAATTAATAACTAGTCACGTTTGTACGTGCGAATCACTTGTTATTGAAAAGAAAATAACTGAAGTTTTGTTGTCGTTTTGTTTTCTTTTTTCTTTATATATTTCTTATTTTGTGTGTACGGTAGATCTTTTAGTCTAGTGTACGTATCAAATCTTGTTTTTCAAATTATGTATATTGTTACGTACGCAGATTCTGATATATTAAAGAAAATAAAAATATGTTATATGCACAGTGAAACTGTCAATGAAATGAATTTTGATAATTTTTTGTGATTTCGTCCTTGTTCAGAGATTATCAAGCTTAAAAGTAAAGAAAGCTCAGTCTACCGTTGAAAGGAGTACGATCGATAGTATGTGAAATGGTCCTGAATAGTATCCAATTCTTTTTTTATAATGGTCAACTCAAAAACTTGTGCACAAGATGATCATGGAATACATAGTTCAACAAGTATCGATCATTAGAAAATACAATTCTTTCAATAAATATTAATCGATAGAATACGAAGTATTTTTTCAACACATGATCTTCGTACAAATGTTAGACGTCTATGAATCAAGATATTGCGCTCAAAAACTATCTTGACTTTAGGATTGTTATTCGATGCCGTTATACTTGCTATGAAGTGACCTGATATTCCAAAAGCTTGCTAAAAATTGAACAACTGTTATATAGAAAGTTTATTTATATGTTTCTTCATTTCGTAGTAAAATGCTAAATTCTCAGTTCCAATAAAACAGTAAAGACCGATGATTTTTGAATAGCTCAGATAGAACTAAAAGCAAACTAATGAAGCTTTTACTGATAATAGATTCTAGTGGTCCTCACCTACAATAAAAGTATCAAAGAATTTGCTTTTTTCGAAAACAAAAATGAAACTTCGTAACGCTTGGCAAAAACGTTATTGAAAATTGCTCATGGGCACAATATCAAAAACAATTATACTCCAAAATAAATACATCATCATTTGACATATTCAAAATATTCTGTTTTGTTCGTTATGATAGTTCTCAGTTTTATTATTTCGAAAATATTTAAAACAAAATATTATTAATGAGTTATGACAATATGAATATATTATGTTTTATGAAAATAAACATACACTACTTGACAAAAGTATCCCCCCCCTCGGATCTCAGTCCATACAAGAGCTGAGCAACTGAAAATTGGTGTGCAGGCAGCCCATGAAGAATGTAGGTCAGCGGCACCATCTACACCACATTTGCTCGAGTAAGAATGGAGTTCTAATGAATGTCATTGGTATGTATTATGAACTTGATAACTCGCGAATGGTAAGATATTTTGAGTCGGCCAACCTCTCATTTTGCAGCCCTACCTAGTAGCTATTTGCCCTGAAAATTTCACATGAATTCATTGAACTATCGCTAAGTTATTAATCTCTCAATGGTATGATATAGTTTTTCGGTTTATCAATATTTACACTAAAATGATCATAGTTCATGAATAGATAGG